>SNQJ01S0145652.1:0-36959 GCA_010110895.2 Picea sitchensis | reverse complement strand
ACTATAGTAGGTCTTACTATAGCATGGTTTTAAATTTATTTGAATTTAATTTATGTGTTATTCGACAGAGGGGGTCGGGCCAGGGCTTAGCCCCGACCCGAGGTTTCATTTTGTTATACATATGACCATGCCGTATGTATTTGCGCGGGAATTGGTGTTAATGCGTAGTCCAGTTCCAGGTTATAACCACAATGTAAATCCCATGGTCCAACGAGCATTACATATGCCCATGCTCTTTAAACAATAACGCGCAGGGTTTTAACATAGCGCTTGGTTCTATGTGTATGCAAAATGACCAGGAGCGCGGGGGACCATTACAACGGACCGTTACCATGCGTGTTTGATTATGGTTCGAATGGTTATATTATGGTTGTAATATGTGCGGGGGTTTGTGTTTTAGCCACGGTCACATCCGTTTGCCACGGGACTGGGGCGCAGATCCAACAAAGCGCGCAAAGGGGCCACATGAAGCGCCTTTGGGCTAGCGCGTGGCCACATGAAGCCATGTGACCGTTCCAGAAGGGCGCGCGCCAGAGCTTGGGGGGCTTATGTGAATTTAACTATATTATAGTTGAAAAGTGGGTTATTTAACCAATTTTTGGGTTTAATTAATGTTTAACTCATTTTTAATGTAATTACTCCATTTTTGGGAGTTATTGGGCAGTTTTGGAGCCTAAATTCGTGGAGGAAGTTGGAGATGGATAACTAACTTCCCAACTATATAACCAAGGCCTGTTTGAGGCCATGGGGACAACTTTGAGGGCATTCTGAGTAGAATGATGTTGAGAAGAAGCCAAGCCAAAGCCAGTTTGAGGCAGAGAAGCCGTTGAGGAGGAGACGCTGTCGGACCATTTCTGGGAGCTCCGGACGTCCATTTTGCGTGCCATTTTCTTTGCATGGTTCTAGAGATCTGGAAGAACATGACCAGATCAGTCTTGTAGCCATTTGTCATTGCAGCGATGTACTTTTGATCTTTCAAACAGAAATAAAGAAGCCTCCCTCACAGAGAAAAAGGCCCAGAGACGTAGGCAAAGTTGTGCCAAACTCCGTTATCAATCTGCGTGTTATGGTTTGCTGTCTTTTATTGCATTTCAGATCTGCACACATGTATATGGCTGTTATAAATCCTCTTCTTTCCTCATTCTTCACTAAGTTTTCTCAAATGGTTAATTAACGCATGCAAAATTAAAACTTAGCCATAAGTCATTAAAAGATCTGGCGGATCAGCGAGGAAGACCAACAACCTTCTCATGCATTTAATGACCATGTTGATGATTACATGGAAGGTTATTTCAGTTCAGATTTGTAGCCTGTGCTCAACTACCAGCTTGGAAATGAAGATGATGGTCAATCAACGTCGATGGTAGATATGGATTTCTTTCCACAAAGGGTTTCATTTCATCCAACATTGTCTTCTGATTCAGAAGATTGTTTTTTCCAACAATCTCAAAAGATTTTTCAGCCTCTTGGTGGCAATCAAGAGGTTAAATCACATAAAAACGAGAATGCAGTGGAAGGGGTGAAACATGGGTGTTGTTTTGTGCATGTTTTAGAGGATCCATTTGCAGTTTTGGTGGAGGCGACAAACAATCCCAATGTTTTTAATTTTTTGAGATTTGAATTTCTAGATAAATTTTTGAACGACTTATCAGTAAACATGCTTTTGAGCAAGCATGCGCAAAGAAACCAAAGAGTGGGTTAAGTGATTGCATGGTTGCATTGGCATTTTGATTTCACTTGATTGACATCTTTTTCAGTAGTTAGGGTAGGTAGGACTGAGAATAGGCTCGGTACTACGAGCATTTCTTTTAGCAATCTGCAGTTTTCATTTTCAGCTTAGTTTCAGATTTCAGTTTTTAGCATATACATTTTTGGGTTTTTCAACGGATACAGGTTACAAGTTATAGTTGGAAAGTTGAGTTTGGGAGAAACCCAATGGATAGGCACCTGGTCTACTGTTCTTTGCTACCTCACAGGGAGGATAACATCCCCGTTGGAGCCAGCTGTTAGCACCATGATTTTCATAGCTAAGGTTATAGGTTTGTCAACAATTTTCAAAGTCATGCATGTTAACACCCATATTGTTTTTATGACTGGCATCATCTAACATCTCCAAGGGTCAGTTTCAAAATGAATCTTATCATTTATGTGTTCCATTTCCATTTGCAACTATGTGCTATAAAATTTGCTATGTGTTGTGCAGAGCACTTCATCATGCAAAGGATTCTCTCGCGCAGTGGATTTCGTCGCGCAGTGAATTCTGTCGTGCAGTGGATTCTGTCACGCAGTGGATTCTGTCGCGCATATGATGTTATCACGCAGAGGATGTCATCATGCAATGGATTCTGTCGCACACAGGATGTTGTCGCGTAGTGGATTCTATCGTGCATAGGATGTTGTCACACAGAGGATGTCATCGCGCAGTGGATTTTCCTGTGCACAGGCTAAAGGTCGCATTGCACAAATGACTGGTTTAGTGGTCAAATTAAAGATCATTTTATGACCAACTGGTGAGGAATTTTGAAAATTCCTGAGATTTTTTTGTTTAGGACAAACCAAATAATAAAAACCTCTCTCATATTTTCAAAATGTTTCAAGGATTGGGATATTCAAAGGAATCGTTGAGCCCTAGTTTTCAGTTTTCGTGATTTCCTGTCCGAGACATGTTTTTGCGACACATATTCCGACCAGATGGAGATGAATTTCAAAAAACCGAGAGAGGTTTTTATTTATAACAATCTTAACTACAAAAACCTCTCTCCATTTAAGAAAATAGTTTTTTATTAGTGATATATGATGTCATATTTAACGCCTATTTTACGAGTTTGCTGCGCAATCCACTGTGTTTTTTGCTGTAGGTTACTGTTGCGTAGAAGACTTGTTGTGCAAGGGTAAAAGAGTGTCCAGAAGTGCACATGATGAGCCATCACAAACATATGGTCAAATTCTTATCATTATCAATGATAAAAGAATATTTCGGTTACAATTATGATTTGGCAAAGGTTTTCTATTTTTAGTGAATCCATTGAAGTTATTGTTCTCTTTCAAAGAAAACAAATCCATGATTCTAGGAGGAAGTAGTTAGACCCTAGCAGCCAAGGGTGACATTAGTTTTCTATATATGGGGATCATTTTCATGTAAACGTGGTTGGTTGGAAAAATTGGTAGAGACAATAGCTATTGTATGTAATTTGAGTTTGACCGAAACTTGATGCAAAAGTCCTATAACTTTGATGAAAAGATTCTAATTGTAGTAGTTGGATGTATTGTTTTCCCTTATTTGCATACATGATTCCTGTTATCTTTATTCATATCTTTTTCTGTCTAATTCAGAACAAATTTTTGAACATGTGGATTCATTGCGCATCGCCCCTTGTTCGCGCCATTTAGACAAAACGTTTTTCTTCTAAAAGTTAACTCTGAATTCATCTGCAGTGGTGCTCTGAGTTGCTTCTTGTATTTTCTCCTCACCATACATTACTATTTTTCACTGAAGGTTGTTGCTCACTTAGCCTTATCCTTTCAAGTTCAACCACCGATTCATTTTTTTCTGTCATTTTCCTTGAATTGACTCCATAGCCCAAAGTCTTACTTCCTTGTGCCAATATAACTAGAACCCATTATATCAAAGGCGTTAAATATAGCCATTGCTTTAAAATATATATCCCACGTTGAGTCCATGCCTCTTGAGAGAACTCTCTCCAGATCCGAAAGGCTAGTTTTGGGTCTCAAAGTTGGTTGAAAAATTTACCTTCGTCATCTGTTTATCAGCCGAATAGATTTACAAAGTGCTAACACACGAAACTCCTCCGACCACTCCTTGGTGATCTGCTCCATGTCTTCGTCAATCAGCTTGTAATAGGACTGTAATTATTCCTTGCTCTCATCCCTGCACGCAGTGATATAAATAAAATTTGGATCTACGCGGAACTTAGCTAGTGGTCTATACTGGTGCAATGTGCGCAATGTCATGCACGGGAACGACTCAATGGAAACCTTCAGTTGCTGATAGTAGGCATGGAACACTGCGTTCGACTGCCATTTCTTTGACATATCATTCGTATACCATAAGGTTGAGAATTTTGTGGCCAATGGCTCCAAATCTTCAATCTCCGGGAAGGTATCTCCTTCCGACATTTGCCAAGCGACAAATGCAATCAACAAAAGTAGTCAGTTGAAGTGGAACTCGTATCTCTGATCCCACGCTTCGCAATATTCCTTCTCAAGCTCATTGACGAGGTAGCTCGCCCAATTCATCTACATCCCCTCCACTCATTTCCCTGCGAGGTCCACCACGAATCTGATGATCTGTGTGGGGCAATTATTTCTTACAAGCTTGCCAACTATGAGTTGGCAAGTGAGGCACACTTTTCCATCCTAGATAGAGGCTACCTTGTAGCCTCACTTTCCCTTCTCAACTTCGCCGTATGCCTCCTTAATGCATTGTGCCAGGGAGCGATCTGAGGTCTTCCCTGGGTAGAATTGCTGAGGGTCAGGTCCCTGCATGCTCAATTTTGTGATCAGGTGGATCAACGTCGGATCCATAGTAATCCACCTGTTGAGCCATAGGTATCCACCATGATAGAATTAAAAGAGGAATTTAACGCAAGCGTTAACCTCCTGATGTCGACCAAAATGAGGAATTTGCATTACGTTAAGCATCATGGACTGCGCCAGCTCCTTAATCCAAGAATGGGAGACTATGCGAGGCTTCTTCCCAGTTGTCTTCATCAGGTATCTATGAGGGGCGAGCATGGCGTAGTTCTTTCTATCTCCAAGGTTAAAGTCACTATTCTTCAGGGATGGGATCTGTCCCAACTAGATTCCAACTACATGTATCCCCTTCGGGATGTACGCGGTGATCAAAGTGTCTCATAGTCCTGTGGGATGCTGTTGCATTTAACTACGCCAACCAATGGTGGGATATAATCAGGTAAGATTGACGAGATCTGCTTCACATTAGCCAGATTGCCGCAATGATTACTTCGCTTCTTAGTCACGGGGTTAGTATGGCCCAAACATTGTGCAGTTGAAGGGGAAGCCCACAGTCCCCTAGTTGATGATGCATGAACACCTTCAGGCATAGCTCTGTCAGCCATACAATTCTTAAGGACCTCTTCTATGAACTTCTCTAACTCAGTCTGTTCTCCCAACATTCTCACTTTTAAATGGATAAGTTGGGGTAGGCGAACAAACAGACGAGGTAAACAAGAGGATGGCGATGTCTAGGTTCTGAAATCATAGCTCGACAAACAATCAGTTCTCTGTTAGCAACGTTAATCATAGATGGTGAAAAGTGGTCCCGACGCAGCGTCAGACGGGTTAAATAAGTGAGCATCGTAACAGATTCTTCCAATGGGCAGGACTGCTTCCATCAATGCAAATCTGTCCGTTATGGTGTATTTTCAACGTCCCAAATGCAGTCTATTCTCCCATAAATGCGTTTCCTAGCCGTTCTGGAGCATCGTTCTAATGGTCGGGGTGCCTCCAACGATCATATAGCTTCACCGAGGCGAAGTCCCATTCTACGTGGTTCTGTTGTCCTGGCGAGGTTCAAATCCTGCAAACCTACCTTCTGCAAAGTCTTCTCTTTAACTCCCTGCAGCTTTTCCAACCTGGCTTTCTTCTTATTGAGCTTCCTTGCCTGTTTCCTGTGATCCGAGTCTCTCTAAATGTTTCTAGATTCTTTTTTCCATTCTTATTCTTAGTTTCTCCTATCGTAGTGACTTCGTAGTGTTGATGTACTTCGAATGGGTTTGAAATTAATATCCTTTCCCTTACCACTTCTTGGGTGGATTTACTTTCTTCTTGCATGGATAGGTCCTTCAAACCTTCTTGCGTTCTTTCAATTTCGACAACTAATTCTCTTGCCTTCTACTGCTTTGAATTAACTTCTCATTCTTCTATCAGTTGATCTATTTTCCTAGCTATGAAATCCTTTAGTTCTTACTTTTTCTTTTATGTAGCTTCTTCCTCTATTTTCCTTCTAATCCAATTATTCTCAATCCAATTCTTTCCTAACAAAAGTGGGAACGTGGCGTTGTTCTCAACAAACCTAAAAAGTTCAAATTCCTCTTATGTTGATGTTCCATGAATAATAACAGGTACATTAGTAACTCTTCCACATAGGGTTATGATCTTTCCTTTAAACAAGCCTATCTTTCCCAGTGAAGGTACCACAATAGGCTTTCCCAAAATTTCCCAAGTGCCTTCTGTCATAATATTCACCGGTGTTTCCTCATCCAAGACACAGTCTATGTCGAAGTCTCCCATTCTTTCACTTATGCACTGTTTTTCTTTCATGATCTCTGGTAAACTGACATCTTTGTGATCATTCATTGCTTCTTTTAACTGTACTAATGTAGTCTGAACTTTCTCTGATCCTTCCTCTTTCTGATCTTCTAACATGCTTTTACTCTCTTGACTCATGTTCATTTGTTCAACTTTAGCAATCATCCTTGGGCAATCCTCAACCTCATGACCAATAATTTTACAACAAAGACAAATAGGACCTATACCAGGGCATTTCTTAGTAGATGTCTCGATCTTCTGTAGTTATAACATAGGGTTAATCCTCTCTTCCTCTTGTACTGCGCACTAGGATCACAATGTTGGACCTGCAATCTGCAAAATTTCTTTCTAGGTTCCTGCATCCAATTATTAGTCCAAAAATTCTTTCTATGCATAGGAATAACTTATCTTTCTTTATTTCTATCAAATTTATTCAGATCAACTCTTTCTTCCTATTGCGCCCTAGCTTTCAGACTAGGACAAAATCTTTTAAACATACTTAAATTCATGCTTTCAAATTTTTTTTTTCCACTTATCTTACTCTTACCAAAGCACAAAGCTTTACCTCTTTCAAGATCTTACCTCTTTTCTCAGATCAGGTTTCTTTCTTAGCACAGAGCTTCACAAGTCAAGTAGAATACTGCGCACTACAGTAGCATATCTACGCACAAAGCTTCTCTTTTCTTTACTTCAGTTCCCAGAAATCACAGTTTCAGGTCCCAACAACGGAACCATTTGTTGGCACAGGGGCATACCCAGGGTTCAACGCTTCAACAATGCACCAACAAAACCCTAACTATCGGCCCTTTTGGAAACACCTGTGAATTAGGCGAAGTCTCACCCGAGGTAGAGACAGAGGGGGTTACAGGACTCAAGTGTCTGTAACCAAGCTGGGACACAAATCTGTGATTATAACACTTCACAAAGTACTTAGAAGATAACATGCATTAGCTGTTCAATTTCATTCACATCGCAGAACAAACCCTAAGGGTATATCGACGCAGTAACAATGGAAAATACACATCACACTTAGCATCATAAGTTAGATCTAGCACATTCAACATAAATAAAGCACTAAGCATCCATAGATCTATATATCATATATAACAATCAATGCACTAAGCATATTCACAACATAAACATCATAGCACAAAGAAAACCATCAACACATGATATACGTGGTTCACCCCAGTGTGGGGATACATCCACCAATTGCTTATTCTTCTTTATTAGGCTTCAATCTCTTACATTCGTCTGCTCCTGTGCACTAAGCCACAGAGCTAAGCTTCGCATTGGATAGGTGATCTGCGCACTAAGCACCAGATCCACCTTCCTAAAATCAGGTCAAGGCATAGAGCCAACTCCTCTGTCAAGCACAGAGCCTTATATACATGTTCTGTTGCACAAAACAACTCAAAACTACTTGCCTCTTGCACTTTGCCACTTACCTCCCCCTCACTACATTACATTCTTTCTTATTTATACTTATACATTTACAAAAAGGCCTAATCATGGGTAAAACCATGGGCCGACATCCCATAACCCATTACAAAACCCTAAGAACCCCATGCCTGGTCCAAAAATCCCACAAAATAAGTGAGATCCGCGATCTCAACTCTGCCTGGGCGCTCCATCTTCGATCACTGCGTCGAAGTCCAAAAAGTGGTCAAACTTGACCAAGATTTCCTCAAAACTTGGTCGAGGGCCAAAAAAGGTTAATACCTCCTGCAACTACCATAATATTAACACTCCCTCATAGCTAGGGAGGTATTAATTGTAATGGTCTCAAACAAATCCATCCATTTCACATGGTATGGACAAGGCTCACATAGTCTTGCAAACCATTCTACAGGTAGCATCATCGTAGCCACACAGGATATCTCATGATCACACAGATCAAGTCACAAGAATAATCATCACTATCAGTATCATCTGATAGAATCCCGGCATCAAAATATATATCATCGTCTGCATCATCTCTTTGGGCCATACTCCATCTGAGTAATCAAGCATGATGTTGAATAAGTCATGTGTTGAACTCAATGCACTCAACAAAGTGTCTTGCATAAGTGTTGGCAACCCTACACGATTTTTTCCTTTTAAAGTGACAAATAAAAATTCATGTAGCTGCCTACGCTTCGTCATGTAAATATTGTTATTTGAAGGTGACTATTCAGTTATAAAAAATATGTTTTGATTGTTCTTATTTTTATTTTTTCGTTTTCATGCTTCGTTCATGATTGAAAGCATGAATGAAGCATTGAAACTTATAATCGTATTGCAATTGTATCTAAGGCTTATGTCTTTAGAAGGGTCAATGTGCTTACAACTCTTTTAATGAATGTTGTTTTGCTTTGAAGCTTATCATATATCAATGAAACATTTGTTTTGAGTTTCTCTTGGACTATAGGCTTGTTTCATTTAAAATTCTTGGTAAGTCAATTATTGATTTTAAATTTTCGATATGCTTTGGCTAGTAAAACATATCTTCTCCTAACCTTTGCAAATCAACTTCACACTTTACATTTGATGGGAGTTAAACACAACTTGATCCTACCCTATACCTCGTTTTAGCTGACAATTTGAAGTGACAGACCTCTCATGATATATCAAGGTCTTGAGTTATGCTCTGTATCCAGAACGTTTATCACCAGAGATGCCCGATTTCCATGTATGAAACCCTTATGCTTGCATTATGGTCACGCTGGTGTGATTGCTCATTTTTCCCTTGTGTTTTTAGCTCATACTTTCCTCTGTTACTATTACATCTAAATCCCCAGTTAGTTCGATTCGCTCTTGTTACAGTTTGTTCAATCCCGTTTTTGCTTGCCAGAGACACGTTTTTACGGGAGCATTTTTTTATCAAACCGTGACGAATTAGATCAAACCATTGAAAATCCATTTCGTAAATGGGCCCTTTTACCTTCAATGCGAGAATTTTCTCCAGAAACTGGATCATTGCAAAGATATGTCTCAATCTTTGGAGGGAAATTTCTCAGATTTTCCGTTTTGGTTGAGGTAAACATTTTATTTATTTATTTTTATTTTGCTACAACAATTCCCGTAGAAACCTCTGTAATGGATAAACCTATGATAGAAAATCCTCTTAAATTCTCAAATGGTAAACTAGGGTCTTTGGATTAAAACCCTCATGAAGGGACAACACCCGATCAATCTTTGAGTGAACAACATGATGCTAGTTCCAAAGGTTATTAAAACTCCTGAACATGAAATTGTTTTCCAATCCAACAACAAATAACCTCCCACCGTGTCTGAAAGACAACAAGGAATTTACAGGTATCAATCTCAGGCCAAGGCCGAAAGTGGATAGTAGGGGTGTTTTAACACACAATTATGCTTTTCCTCAACCAATTTCCCCTGCTGTACATTGTGAAGTGTGTTTACATTGGACAAGTCAGTATTACACAGACATGCTCATCCTTCAAGAAAAGATCAAAGTTCTCGTGGCTAAAAATGATTCATTGACAAACGAAAACCGCGAGCTCAAATCCAATGCACAAAGACAAGCAAAGCATTTAAAAAAACCCAGGAAACGTCATTATAAAAAATGTTGACAGTGTCAAGGATGTGATCATTTTTGATATGTTGTGATTCGATTTTTGTTATGAGTTGAATGGTAAGATTGTTTTTATCTTAGTTGTGTTTTTATTGTTATTTTTCTAATTAATCTAGATTGATTTAGATTTTTGTTGCTAATAATAACACTGGCTACAGAATTGCGAGATTCTGTAGCCAAGTCAATTTCTCATATAAAAATTTGGAAATTGTTAGTTAAATAAATATCTAATTTGCACATTTCGTTTTTCTTTTAGGATAAGATGTATCTTGTGAATTGGAGCATTGCCAGACTTAGTTAATTAGCCATCTCTTTTGGCTTATTTTGTAAATCAAAACAAAACTTTCATAATTTTGGAAGATCCAATTTGATAGTGAGTGTTTTTTTAGACCCTCTATATTTGTAACTTTTAGATCCTTTTGAGATCTGATCCTATCTTACAAGATATGATGTTTATCTTACAAAAACTCTTTAAATACTACATATTTTTGTAATGAAATCAGCTTGGCTGAGAGCAAAAGATGGACGATTAATTCCAGAACTTAATGAAACAACATTCATGCATTTTGGCTTTAGCCTCTTGTTTATTAATGTTGTCATTTATGCTTTGTTAAGACTACTACATATATAGATATGATATCTTTAGATTAAATGATCTGTAATGTGCATGATTGTTATATTAAATACCATCTATAATTTGCTTCTCAAAATATAAATGCTATGATCATATTTTCAGTTAAAACAATAGGATTTATCTTTCAATTTTAATTGAAAAACGAAATGTACAGGTTATTTGCAGATTTATCTTACAGTAATCATGTATAATTATGAGATTACAGGTTTATGTTGGTGTCTCCGCTTCAGTCATTAAAACCCAAACTGCCAACACATTGTTCTTGATTTATTTAGAACAATCTTAAGGTTCAATGTAGGTTTCTCTCTTGGACGTGGTAGTTGGATGTTTTCTAATCATGCAGATGCTTGGATACACATTTCTAACTCACTAACAGGTTAGCTCATTTACATTTTTCTATCATTTACTTATCACTGAAACTCGAATGTATGGTTCAACTTTTGACTATCCACACGTTTTTGTTTCATAGTATTTTTTCATATTAGTTTAGATTTATAAAGGAAAAACAAAAAAATATTTTTATGTGCTTTCTTTATGTGCTTCCTAGAAGCAATCATTTTTCACATTGATTTTCGTAAGTTTAGATTAAAACTTGTAGTTTGTATATCATGTACATAAGTAAGATAAGTGAATCTTTTGTTTAAATAGATCTACAACAGATACATTACATGTATGTACATATATATATATATATATATATATAGTGATTAGTAATTAGTTAGCTATTCCATTTCTTTCTTTTTGTTTTTTTTAGGACTCTTAGATTGGCCAACAGAGCCATTAAACCCGTCAGAACGAGTTACACCAAACGGCTTGGGTTATTTAGACAACCCCAGACTGGACTCGTTCTTCCAGTTGATGGATGGTCATTTTTTCCCACCAACAAATGACTATAGAAGGAGGGCCATACTGACAAGATGGCCTTGTAGGAGCCTTTATTTCTAATGTATTCAATTTCCCCATGGCTCCCCAAATCACTATGTTGGAACATGCTTTTGATGTCTCACTACCAGTTATTTCCAACAAGACAGTTGATCTCTTTTCAGAACTCACCTTTGATGGTGAAGGGAACACATCTGCAGTAGACCATATTTCTATTTTTTTTATAAGTGTTTAAGACTTAAGATCACCGATCCTAATGTTACATGCAGATTGTTCGCTCTCACTTTCCGAGGTCGGGTTAAAATTTGGTTTGAATATTTTCGGGCTAATTCTATTCATTCTTTGTCTGAGTTTGTATTTGAATTTTTATCAGATTTTAACAACTATGATTATGATAAATTAAGTGAAGAATTAAGTTTCTTAAGGAAAGAAAATGGTGAATCATTCAATGATTTTGGAATTAGGTTCATTCATGTTTGTAGTAGATTCCCTTTGAAAGAAATGCCTCTTATTAACGAGTGGTTTGAATATCTCGTTTCTCTCTCAGACAAACAAGATCAATTAATTGTTAACCAATCTGAATTGAACACTAACACTCAATCTCAAAATGGTTCAAATTTTCATGTTGATCTTGAAGATTTTGAAGCACCACAATTTTTGTCAACTTCTTTCATTTTGGCAAATCATGAGCAACATCATCTTTTACAGATTGCAATTGTCACCTCTAATCATTCTTTGTCGACGATGTCTCCTCCTGTCGAAGAAGGAACCTTGGCTTTAAAAGACGAAAGTTGTAACACTCTCATAGATTTTATAATTGTTTCTAAAGTAAAAGAGGACGAGTGTAAAGTTGATAATCACGTGGACGATAAATCTTCCCCTAATTTAGTTGAACAAATCCATGATCAATCAATAGGAGAAAAAATCATTAGTCAGACTATTAATCAACCTTCTATCTCTAGTGATTTGCTCTCAATTTTTCCCTTACATAATGAACCAAATTGTCTCTTAGAAACTGTCTCATATTCTTTGAAAGAGAATGCAACAGAGGTTGATCAGTTTATACAAGGAGAGGGGACAAAACCAGATTTCGAAACACATATACCTATCATTTCAAGAGATGCATTCTGTCTCCTTAATTATTCTACATATGATTCCTTGTACCCTGATATTTTAGATCCTAATGTTGTGCGATCACATGTTCCATATTACCTTGGAGAGAATTCAACATTATATAATCAGGTACAAAGAGATTACCAAATAGAATATAATGAGGGAAATAATTCTACCCATGAACATATTAATTTTTATTCTCATCAATTATCTGTGGGTAAATCAAGAAATGATTTGAAAGAGTCCCAAATTGCATCTTCCACTGATACATCTCAATTTGTGTTTCGAGAAGGATCTAAATTTTTCCATGATCAATTATTTGAGGTTGAAAAATATAGTCAGCCAAATATTACTGCCAATGATGATTATTCAAAAATATTGGTCGTTCCATCTAGTTCACCTCAAATAGTTGACCTTGAAATATCTAAGCTCAATGGAAAGTTTCAAGAGAATGAAACACTTATTTTCTGATCGAGAATCATGATAAGTTCTCGCCATCTTGATCCGACCTTTTTAAAATATTCTTTCCTTGATAGTCTAATACTTTATTCTCATCGAGAATATTTGTCGCATGTGAATTCTTTCAAACAATCCCATGTCGGTAATTGCATGCATCATGATAGTATTGCAGATTGGTTGGAGTATTCATATCTCGAAAAGTTTCCAGGGAATGGTAAGATTATCTTCACTTTATTTAGAGATCAAGGAGGTAACTTTAACACACTCATTTTATATCCTTCAGATGAAGAAAATATGGAACGAAAGGAAAATTGTCGGGAGGATGAGACACTTTGGTTTAGGTCGATGGTTATGTTAGGTCCCCATAACTCTCACAAGCTTCATAATCTCATCTTTTCATATTTTTGTAACCCATATAATGACAAAATTGCCGAATGGTTGGAGGATTCATACAACAAGAATGTTCAAGGGAATGGTAAGATCATGCTTGCCTTGTTTTTAAATGATGATGATAAAGGTGAGTATGATATATTTTTGTCATTTTTCGATATACTACCATTCTTGTTAGTAATATGTGATTTTGTTTCTACTGTAGGATTGGAGTTACTTCGATCGATACATTGGAAGCATGACTTCATGTAGTATTCTGATTTGTTTAGTATTTAGAATAGGTTTAGGAGTAGGTTTTCTTTTAGTTTTATTTCTCATTGTTTCTCTTTGTATTAATGCAGTCATGAACACAAGTGGGCGCACCAAGAGAACCATAATATGACTGTTTTCAGGGAAGTCCGCTTGATCCTTTTCTCTTTTCTTTTCGTTGAATATTTCTTTTCAAAGCCCTGGTATTATTATGAAAATTTTAAATGGAAAGTAAAGAGATAAATAAATCTGAACTGGAAATTCAACCCTGATCCAAGGTACCATGAGTAGGACTGCATTCACATCAATGATGGTTTTTCTATGTTCTTTCAGTCTCCCAAGAGATATTTCGCGTGATGTTTTCAGATCCACCTTTTGTACATATTTTTTTGTTTTGATTTATTTTTATTTTCTAATTTTGGTTCTTTTATTTTTGTTTGTTTTTTCTTCTTTCTGGTTAAACTTATGTTCGTGTCACCTTTTAGTTCGTGGAGGGGAACCAAAATGCATCATTATGAAGCAACTGTTAAGGTCCTTTCAAGAACATCAATTCTGTAAATCACTGAAACACAGACTAGCTAAAGAAAATTATGTTTGAAACAGATTTCCTGGTCTCACTTTATAATTATGAGCAAACACAACCATCTTCAAATCTTTTTATGCTGTCCCTGCTTATAAAGAAAGAAACTCAAGTATGCCTTCGTGTCTTCGAAAAATTAGTTTCATCAAGAGACTAATTTCAAATCATAATGAAGGTAATTAAGCAAAAAATTGAAGGCTAGAAAATGACAAGTGTTCTAAAGACTGAAATTTTCAGCATCACCCCTCTCTTCTGAATATCTTTAAACTTATATCAGATTGTAAATAATTTCTCGAGAGTTGTGGGAAGTGTTTTTAAACCTGCTGAGATACTGTACAGGTCTGCTGGTAGCGAGTAAATGCATGCATGATGCCAAGACAACTTCGCCGGGGTACTAAACAGGCCCGCTGGCAGCGAAGCAATGTTAGGTTCAAGAAAATTGTCAGGTATAAATTTTGTTATTGGTCATAAGTATCATTCATTTTGAACTGAAATTTCTTGGACAAGATAGAGGTGTCAGAGTGGGTTAATTGACATCCCTGCCGAGGCTATGGATGCCTGCTGGTAGTAGTGGCCCTATCAACAATGTCGGAGCCATTGAATTGAACATCGTTGCTCTCATTTTTAAAATTTGTCACCGGATTTCATTTGAACAGGAAGATATCTGAAGCTGGACTGTGTAATGATTGTTGGGATGCTTGATGTCCTTTAGTTGTTTTTGATCTATAATCATTCTAAGCAGTCCTAACATGAACTTGTCAGTGATGCAGAGGTAATTGCTTCTCCCAGTAAGTCGCCAATGTTGGCAGCCTGTTGGCAGCCAACATATTTTTAACTTTTTAAAGCGTCAAATAATAATCTATGTAACTGCCTACCTAGGGTCATACTTTTTTGTCCTTCATAAGGAATTTTTGAAACTACAAATGTGAGTTTTCGGTTATTCCTAGTGTTTTTGTTTTCGTGCATCGTTCATGACTGAAAGCATGAAAACGAAGCATTAAAACTTATGACTGTATTACCGCTTCATTTAAATTTTTATGAAAGGTAGATGGCTCCACAGTTTTTGTTAATAAAGACTTTGTTTCCTACTATCAAGCTTATCTTCTTTATTGACTCCTCAAATGTGAAGCATGCTTATGGATTGTTATTTGAATCAACAAGGGTCCTTTTAATTCAAACCTTGATATATTTTTTGTCGCCCTTGGTCATGCGTTCCCTTGTCACTACATTTTGGTTTTTAAATTTTTTTCCCTATCCTAAACTTTAGAAACCAAACCTACCTTGTTGCGCAATGATGAAGTTTTAATACACCTGATCGTGGCCTGTACCATGTGAGAGGTGGTAGTTCGATGACAGTAATCCCATCACTTCGATCTTAGTCTCGGGTTTTGCTTGTACTCCTTGCATTCATTTCACAAAACGCCTATCATTTTGTATTGAGGAACTTCTGTTCATACGCCCTAGGTTATTGATGAGTTTTGGGTCTGAAATGTCTCTCTGGTTTTCTTCTTCAAAACCCTCCATACTTATTGTGTTTTATTAACTACTTGTTGAATCCCCATGGCCCTGGTTGTTAGGATTGAACCCAATGGCTCTCAGACCCTGCTCCTGTGCGATGATGCAAGGGAAGATCTTGTGGGTCAAGGATAACTTATTTTTATTGAGAAATTCCAGGGGTTCAATTTGCGAACCACTCAAGAATTTTCCCTTTCATTTGACGGATGTTGAGCCAAGGTGGGAGATGTTCAGGTTGAAGTCACAGAGGAATTTTTAGGTCAAGCAACAGGTGTTCCTTTGACTGGGCATAAGTGGTTCAAAAACGCTAAAGTCGAGGAGGTTCCATGGAGCCTTTTCTTCACGTCTCGAAAAATCAATTGCTACGACAGAGGTATGCCCATGTCCATGTTGAAAACCCGATGGCATGGCTTGCTAGCAGTCTTGAAACAATTCGTGATGTGTGAAGGCCGTTTTGGTTTTGTTTTTCTTTATCACCTACGTTTGCTTATGAATTTCATTGGGTTTCAATTAAATATGCCATATTACCTGTGGAGAAGCTTGTATAAAATGGCAAAGAGGTATAAAAGACAACAATTGGATTCAAGCTTGTTTCACCATGACTTAATAAGGATACTATTAGTACACCAATTGAAGTTACAACATGATCACTGGAATGCCTTCCTAGCCCGAAACGGTTTCGTTGACTCCAATGCTATAGAGGTTATCAAACCCATGATAGAGGAAACTTTAGTCCCTGCTAAATCGGTCCCTTCATCTACACAGGCTTGTCTTACAACCACCCTCAGTAAGAATATATCCGACCCAAAAGATGTTGAGCAGAGCCATCCTAATACCTCTTCTAAGAAAGCAAACTGACATGTGGGGAAACCATCTAAAGGTGATATCGATTTAGGTTTTAAAAATAAAAGGGCAGGTAGGTTGATCTTGAGGAAATTGTGAAATAAATCAAACCCTTATGTGAGCTCGATCAAAATGATTGAGATCCATGAAAGCTCAAACTCGGAGATTGACAGATTCTTGGTTGAAGAAGACCCTCCTTCTTTCCAAGCAAGACCCCACGAGGCTTACAATTTTGTGGATAACCTCCCAACTTACTTGAAGCACAATCAGGGGTTTCCAGGTATTAAGTTTGATAACAAATCTAAAGGCAACAATGAAGACAGTCCGACACACAACCGTGGATATTCTCAAACGATCGTCACAGGTTTACAATGTGAAACTTGTCTGTTATGGATTGACAAGTATTACATGGACATACTCATTTTACAATCACAGATCAAAACCCTCACCAATCTGGTCGACCTCCGAACAGAGGAAAATCGTAGGCTCAAGTCTAGTGTTCAGAGACAAGGAAAACGTCCAAAAACGACAGGGAATATCATACTAAAAAATGTTGAAAGTATCACAACAATGATCAATTCTGAGATCATGTGAATCGATTTGATTTTCCAGTTAAAGGTAAATATTTATTTTTGTCTTAAAATAGTGTTCCCTTCTTGTTCATAGAATAAATTAGATTTTATTGCTAAAACAAGACTAGCTACAAAATCAACAGATTCTGTAGCCAGTCTATTCTTATTCGAAATTTGGAAAATATTGGTTAAATGTATATCTGAATTTCTTTATTTCATCTTTTTCTTTTAGGATATTTGGGAGTTTATGGTGACTCTCTGGAGACTTTTTTGAGCTTTTTAGCCATATGCATGGCTCATTTTTGTGTAAACAAGAACAAACTCTTTTTCGTTTTTAGAGATTTAGTGTGATTTGGGGTGGTTATATTCCCCCTATTTTTGTAATCAGTAGGTGATTGTAGAGATTTAATATTATCTTATAAGATAAGACACTTAGCTTTTTTGAACCCTTTATAAACTCATATTTTTGTAATTAAATCATCTTGGCCTGGGGCTGAAGTATGGACAATTAGTTGACATACTTGAATAGAACAAAAATGCATATTATAGATTTAGCTTCTTGTGTATGATGTCTTAGTTTGAGTTCTGTTTATCTTGACATGATAATAGGTGTTGATAGATTTTCTCTTCATGCTTTATTATGAGTTGGGATAATTCATTTATGAATATTGTCCATATGTGATGTTTCAGATATTATATAGGGTGATCATCTATTCAACTCAAATTATGAGATTTATCTTTAATTTTTTGTTGAAACATTTAAATGCAAAGTTCTTACAATAAGATTTATCTAACTGTAATTGCTTGTAAATTATAAGATCACCACGATTATATGCATCTCGTCTTTATGTCGTTAAAATTCAATAGTCAATATACCATGTTGCATTTATTCCGAACAGTTTCAAGGTTCATTGCAGATTTATCTCTTGGACAGACTGGCTGGACTTTCCATAATTATACATATGTTGGATGCATGTCGATTAACTCATTGATAGGTTAGTTCATTTCTTTCTGTTGCTTATTTGTTTACGGAACTCTAATATATGGTCTGGCTTTGACCATCCACATACTTCTGTTTCATAGTATTTTTTTGTTTAATCTTAGATAAATAAAGAAAAAAAAAAGTTTATGTGCTTTCTTTATCTGCTTTTGTTAAAGCAACCATCTTTTCATAGATTTTCTTGAGTTTAGATTAAAATTCGTAGCTTGTACATCATGCACATAAATTAGATAAATATATCTGTTGTGTAAATATTATTTAAAATAGTTATATAGATACGTATATACATATATGCACTAAGTAGTTATTTGTTAGTTTTCTCTTTTTCTTTTATTTGTTTCTTTTAGGACTTTAAGATTGGCCAATGGAGCCATTAAACCCTTCAGAGTGAGTCACACCAAACGGCTTGGGTTATTTAGACAACCCCGGACTAGACTCGTTCTTCCAATTGACAGACGGTCATTTTCGCCCGTCAACACAACCCTACACGATTTTTTCCTTTTAAAGTGACAAATAACAATTCCTGTAGCTGCCTACGCTTCATCATGTAAATATTGCTATTTGAAGGTGACTATTCGGTTGTAATAAAGATGTTTTGATTGTTCTTATTTTTATTTTTTTATTTTCATGCTTTGTTCATGACTGAAAGCATGAATGAAGCATTGAAACTTATAATCGTATTGCAATTGTATCTAAGGCTTATGTCTTTAGAAGGGTCAATGTGCTTACAACTCTTTTAATGAATGTTGTTTTGATTTGAAGCTTATTATATATCAATGAAACATTTGTTTTGAGTTTCTCTTGGACTATAGGCTTGTTTCATTTAAAATTCTTGGTAAGTCGATTATTGATTTTAAATTTTTGATATGCTATGGCTAGTAAAACACATCTTCTCCTAACCTTTGCAAATCAACTTCACCCTTTACAATTGATGGGATTTAAACACAATCGATTGTACCCTGTACCTCATTTTAGCTGGCAATTTGAAGTGACAAACCTCTCATGACAGATCAAGGTCTTGAGTTATGCTCCGTATCTAGAACGTTTATCATCAAAGATGCCCGATTTCCGTGTATGAAACCCTTATGCTTGCATTATGGTCACATTGGTGTGATTGCTCATTTTTCCCTTGTGTTTTTAGCTCATACTTTCCTCTGTTACTGTTACATCTAAATCCCCAGTTAGTTCGATTCTCTCTTGTTACAATCTGTTCAATCCTGTTTTTGCCTACCAGAGACACATTTTTCCGAGAGCGTTTTTGAGAAAACCGTGGCGAATTAGATCAAACCCTTGAAAACCCATTTCGTAAATGGGCCCTTTTACCTTCATCATGGGCAGTTTCTCCAGAAAATAGATCATTGCAGAGATATGTCTTGATCTTTGGAGGGAAATTTCTCCGATTTTCCGTTCCAGTTGAGGTAAACGTTTTATTTATTTATTTTTATTTTTCTACAAAAATTCCTGTAGAAACCTTTGTAATGGATAAACCTATGATAGAAAAGAATCTTAAATTCTCGAATGGTAAACCATGTTCTTTGGATTAAAACCCTCGTGAAGGGACAACACCGGATCAGTCTTTGAGTGAGCAACAATATGCTAGTTCCAAAGGTTATTAAAACTCCTGAACATGAAATTGTTTGCCAATCCAACAACAAATAACCTCCCACCGTGTTTGAAAGACAACAAGGAATTTACAGGTATCAATCTCAAGCCAAGGCCGACAGTGGATAGTAGGGGTGTTTTAACACACAATCATGCTTTTCCTCAACTGATTGCCCTTGCTGTACATTGTGAAGTGTGTTTACATTGGATAGGTCAATATTACACATAAATCCCCATCCTTCAAGCAAAGATCAAATCTCTCGTGGCTAAAAATGATTCATTGATAAACAAAAACTGTGAGCTCAAAGCCAATGCACAAAGAAAAGCAAAGCATTTAAAAAAACCAGGAAACATCATTATAAAAAACGTTGACAGTGTCAAGGCTGTGATCATTTATGATATGTTGTGATTTGATTTTTGTTATCAGTTGAATGGTAATATTGTTTTTATCTTAGTTATGTTTTTATTGTTATTTTTCTAATTAATCTAAATTGATTTAGATTTTTGTTGCTAATAATAACACTGGCTACAAAGTCGTGAGATTCTGTATCCAAGTCAATTTCTCATATAAAAATTTGGAAATTGTTAGTTAAATAAATATCTAATTTACACATTTCATTTTGCTTTCAGGATAAGATGTATCTTGTGAATTGGAGCATTGCTGGACTTAGTCAATTAGCCATCTCTTTTGGCTTATTTTGTAAATCAAAGAAAAACTTTCATAATTTTGGAAGATCCAATTTGATATTGAGTGGTTTTTTAGACCCTCTATATTTGTAACTTTTAGATCCTTTTGAGATCTGATCCTATATTACAAGATAGGATGTTTAGCTTACAAGAACTCTTTAAATACTACATATTTTTGTAATGAAATCAACTTGGCTGAGAGAAAAAGATGGACAATTAATTCCAGAACTCAATGAAACAATATTCATGCATTTTGGCTTTAGCCTCTTGTTTAATAATGTTGTCGTTTATGTTTTGTTAAGACTGCTACATATATAGATATGATATCTTTATATTAAATGATTTGTGATGTGCATGATTGTTATATTAAATACCATCTATAATTTGCTTCTCAAAATATAAATGTTGTGATCATATTTTCAGTTAAAGCAATAGGATTTATCTTTCAATTTTAATTGAAAAATGAAATGTACATGTTACTTGCAGATTTATATTACAGTGATCATGTATAATTATGAGATTACAAGTTTAGGTTGGTGTCTTCGCTTCAATCATTAAAACCCAAACTTCCAACACATTGTTCTGGATATATTTAGAACAGTCTTAATGTTCAATGTAGGTTTCCCTCTTGGTCGTGGTAGTTGGACGTTTTCTAATCATGCAGATGCTTGGATACACTTCACTAACTCACTAACAGGTTAGCCCATTTACATTTTTCTGTCATTTAATTATCACTGAAACTCGAATGTATGGTTCAACTTTTGACTATCCACACTTTTCTGTTTCATAGTATTTTGTCATATTAGTTTAGATTTATAAAGGAAAAACAAAAAAATATTTTTATGTGCTTTCTTTATCTTCTTTCTAGAAGCAATCATTTTTCACATTGATTTTCGTAAGTTTAGATTAAAACTTGCAGTTTGTATATCATGTACATAAGTAAGATAAGTAAATATTCTGCTAAAAACCCGATCCACAGGTCCTTAATTCGCCCACACGGCTTTTCTGCACTAAGCCGTGATCTTCTCCGACTCAGTTTCGGGTTTCGTGATCCCCGTCGTCAAGAGTTCCATGTCCTCACGGACTCTCGATCGCCGATTTACCGATGTGATCCTTTATGCGCCTTATCCCCTCCTAGCTATGCCCTGGTCCATATGACCGCTTTCCATAAGACCGCAACCTTATATTCCTTCTGTCAGGGTTTCAGACTTTCAAGTGCCGAAACACACTTGTCCTCAGGATCCCCGATCCTCCGATTTCCGACGTGCTCTTTATGCACTAGCTCTCCTGGCTAGGCTCCTAGCCCATATGACTGTTATCCCCGTGACCGCAGTCTTACCTCTCGTCAGGGTTTCGAGCTTTTAAATGCCGCAATGCATTGGCCCACGGGATTTCCGATCCTCCGAATCCCGATACGATCCAATTTCCGTTAGCCCTCCGGGCTAGAGTTTTGGTCCACGTGACCACTATTTCATAAGACCTTAGCCTTGTCTCCTGTCGGGGTTTCGGACATCGCAATGCTGAAATGTATAAACCCCACATCCACAGGATTCCCGATATCCCGATCCGCGATATGAAAATGGATGACTTTTCCTTTCGGGAAATCTCCCAAACGTTCAGATCTCTTCCACGCGTCCCCAACTGATGGACGGTCCTAATCGCCTCTCGCTGTTCGCGACTTCAAGTGTCCCGGGTGCCTTGTCCTCAGGACTCGCGAAATGACGAACTTTGAATTTCTTCAGATCTCTGACATTTGTCCCAATTGAATGGATGGTTCAGATCAATCCTCGCTGTTTCGAGACTTGAAATGTCCCAACTTTCACAACCTCGAGAACTCCGATATCCCGATGTCTAGTGTCCGGACCTTCGGAATGGACGATCACGTGACACTCGTCCTCTCTCTGACGGACGACCTAGATTTGTGTCGGGGTTTTCAAGGTGGACTTACCCGATCTCCTGTCCACGGGAATGCCGATATGCCGATTCCCGACGCCTCGATATCTCGATATGTGTCGAGACTTTCCTCGGGACTTTCTCCTCCTGTTCACGAGGTTAACTCGCTCGCAACTCCCTGCAGATCTGACGGTTGTCGGGTCTCTAGATCAAGATCCAACGGTCCAGATCCATTCTTCCTATGCGCTTACTCCAGAGGCTAAACTTCGAGCATCTTTACCCGATCCGACGGCTGACGGGTTCTTTGCTCTAGATATGACGGTGCAGATCGTTCCTTCCTATGCGCTCCTCCTGCTGCTTCCTGGACGTGAAAACCAATGGTCCAAATTCTATCGGCAGATCCAATGGACGATGCTTCTCCTCCCGAGCTCTTGGCACTTTCTTTCTAATTCCTCCCTGCGAGCTCTCGACCTTTGTCTAATTCCTCCCTGCGAGCTCTCGACCTTTAAGCCTCGCCTGCGTTCACCATGACGCTGTTCCTCCTGAGCTTGGAGAACTCTGAACTCTCCAAAGAGTTCTTCAACCTATGCGTTCCTTGCAGCTATAATTCCATGCATTGAAAGCACCACTCCTCCTGAGCTTATCCTCGAATCCCCAAGGGATTCTTTGACTTCTACGCCTCTGTAGAGTCTTCACGCATACCAAGTACTATATCTCCTGAGCTTGTCAAACACTCAGACCCCTAAGGGATTTTATCCTTATTTCTTCTCCTGCAAATGGAGAAATATGGATGCCCTCCTGGCTATCCCTCTGCTCAAGCAACCTCTTGCTGAGTATGCAGGGTGTTCAGTAACCCTATGAAGGTCCCTCAGTGGATTCTTCCTTCAATTATAGAACTCAAAGAGTTCTCTTCTCCTGTGCCTATCTGCACACTGTCTCTATGCCCACCTGGCAGAGTATCTTCTCCCAAAACTTCCAACAGTTCTGTCCTCTTCTGTGCACGTATGCACCTAATCAATGCCCACTTGGCAGAGCTTCACAGAATCCTCAGTGATCTTGATTCTTCTGAACTCACAGCAGAGTTCCTCCAAATGCACTACTATGCATATGCTCAATGCCCACTTGGCAGAGCTTCACAAAACTCCTCAGAGCTTCTATCTGCAACTGTGTCTCTCCTACATAGCCTTGCCTCCAAGGTGTTCAGTAACCTTGAGGTCTTCACTGAGTTGTTGACTCCAGTTCCTGTGCCGCAACATGTCTTTGTCTGAAACCGCAGTATTCAGAAGTGCATCCTCTGTGCACGGCTATCAGAACCCACAGTGTTCTGTCACACCCTCCTGGTGTGAAGCCTCAAAGACCTTCAACCCTGGAAATCAAGAACTCCTACAAATGCCTAACATACATCTACAACAAACATAAAGAACACTCACAAACATCCATTCAACACAGAATTACATGCAGGAAAAACTGCTTCTGTTTATATTAAAATGGAAAATGCATGTTTGTACAAGGGTGTTCTCGAGCTCTCTCTGGCTCTTCTCTTCTTCTCTCTACTTGCAGAACATCACACCCTAACTACCAAGGAGATACAATAGATCTTTTTACATGAGGGGGCTCTTCGAGCACTTCCCTCCAATCTACCTACCCTATTCAATTACATTGAATGGGCTTTCTAGTCCGCTATCGGATCTAGATCTCAGCCATACAAACATTAAAGGCCGATCTTATCTACAACCTCCACAAAGGCACGGCTTCACAACTCACCAGCTTAAACATTAATTACATTCAATTACAAATTAAAATATGAGGACTGCGCCTCTCTTCATCTTGAATGCACGCACTTGACGTGGCTGGCTGGCTGGCTGGTTGACGTGGAGAGATGCTCCTGCATCATACTTGATGCACGCGCGAGCTGCCTCCCCTGCTCAACTCACCCGCTTAAAGATTAATTACATTCAATTACAAATTAAAATATGATGGCTGCGCCTCTCTTTATCTTGAATGCACGTGCTTGACGTGGCTGGCTGGCTGACGTGGAGAGATGCTCCTGCATCATGATGTGGAGTATCATCTATATCATCTATAAGCCGTACTAATATGATGCGAATGCATCATATCTAAGTTGTACTGACATGATGTAGATCAATGTCTCTGCATCATCTCTAAGCCGTACTATCATGGTGTCAATGCACCATATCTAAGTTGTACTAGCATGATGCAAGTCATCTGCATCATCTCTAAGTTGTACTAGCATGATTTTATTGCATCATATCTAAGTTGTACTAGCATGATGTGATTCATATGCATCATCTCTAAGTTGTACTAGCCTAATGCTACTGCATCATATCTAAGTTGTACTAGCATGATGTGACTCATGCATATGCATCATATCTAAGTTGTACTAGCATGATGTCAACGCATCATATCTAAGTTGTACTAGCATGATGTCAATTCATCATATCTAAGTTGTACTAGCATGATACAGATCAACACTCCCTCTCAACCAAGGGAGAAATATCCAGAAGTCCCAACTTGTCCCTCAAGTATGTAAACTTTATCTTGGACAAAGGCTTGTCAAAATATCAGGTGTCTACTCATTGGTGGAGATGTATTGGAGAATCACTTCTCCCTTATGGACTTTATCACAGATAAAATTGTACTTGATCTCAATGTGCTTCGACCTGTCATGGAACACAAGGTTCTATGAAATCTTCACACAACTATAATTATCATAATATATCACAGTCAAATCCAACACCTGATCAAATAGTCTAGAAATTGGCTTATAGATCCATATTGCTTTTGTACAAGCATAACAAGCTACAATATACTATGCTTATGCAGTGTTGAGTGCAACAAAGTTTTGTTTCCTGCTAGCCCATGATATCATATAAGATCCCAAACTAAAACATATACCAGAAGTACTCTTTCTTTCATCTGCACTCCCTTCCCAATCTGAATCAGTAAATCCATGCAGTTGTACGTCACTTATTGAGGCATATCTCAAATCATAATTTAGCATCCCACAAAGATATCTCAAAATGTGATTTGCAGCTATCCAATGCTCATGTCTAGGTTCCACCTAGAACTGGCTCAACATGTTCACAACAAATCAAATGTCCAACCAGGTATTAACCAAATACATCAATGAGCCAATCCATTTCCGGTACAAGGACAAGTCTACTCGATCAGAATCAAAGTCTCTCATTTCCTCAGATCTGTCATAGTGGGAATTTCCATGGATTTGTAATCCATCATCCCAAACTTCTAAAGGATATTTACAACAAACTTCCCTTGTCCTAGGAATATTTCACCATGCTTTTTACATACTTCTAGTCCCAAATAATAATGCATAAGACCAAGATCCTTCATATCGAATTCATAGGCTAGCTCCCTTTTACACTGAATAATGGGAGGATTTGCACCTGTCAGAAACAAATCATCAACATATAGTAGTAGGATCACAGGTGCATCATTCACAACCTTGTAATAAAGGTTTGGATTAGCATAGCTCTTGTAAAATCCAAGTCTCTTCAAGTAACTGTCAATTCGTGCATACCAATCTCTTGGAGCTTTCTTGAGTCCATACAAGGCCTTATTTAATCTGCATACATGGGTTTCTCTCCGGTGCACCTCAAAACCTTGAGGTTTCTCTATGTATACTTCTTCCTCAATTACTCCATTGAGAAAAGTGGTGTTTACATCCATTTGATGTAAACTCCAACCCATGGATGTTGCAAGATATATTATGGCTCTAATAGAGGTATATCTGGCAACTGGAGAAAATGTCTCATCATAGTCTTCTCCCTCCTGCTGGGAGAATCCTCTAGCCATGACCTTGCCTTGTATTTATTGATACTCCCATCTACTGCATGCTTTATCTTGTAAACCCATTTTGATGTGACTACAGACTTTCCTTTAGGTCTAGGCACATTTTCCCATACATAATTTTTCATGATGGATTGATATTCCTCCATCATAGCTTCCTTCCATTCCTTCTTTTTGACTACTTCAAAAGTGGAAGGTTCTCCAATGACAAGACTTTTCATGAGTGCCGCATAACTAGAGAATAGTTTGGGCCTCTTGCTTTCCCTAAAAGTTCCACTGGGAGATTTATGTCTTGTTTCTTCCTGTAAGGTGGATTCTAGCCATGTTTTTCATTTTCTGTTCTTGAGTACAACAACTGGTTATATAGGTTCAAGTGGTTAGTACGGTTCTTCACTGGGATGTTCTATGAACATGTACTCTCTTCCTTAGGATCTTCATGTTCTTCTTCATTGTTGGAGTTCATGGAATCTCTATATATTTCTTGAAGGCAATTTTCTCATCAAAAGTTACATCCCTTTTGATTTCAATCTTCTATTGACCTAGAACATAGATTATGTAATATTTTGATGTATCACTATATCCAACGAATATGCCATTCTTTCCCGAAGGTTCCAACTTCTTCCTTTTGTCCTTGGGAACATGGATATAAACATGACAACCAAAGATCCTTAAGTGTCCCACACTTGGGTTATTTCAGGAGAAGGATTCTTATGGAGTCATGTTCTTCAATATACGATGAGGACTTCTATTTTGAATACATATGGTTTTCATAGTTGCTTCTCCCCATAGAAACATGGATAGATTCTGGTGATTCATCATTGCCTTAACATATTTTTTAATGGAGAGGTTCTTTCTTTCTGCCACACCATTATGTTGAGGATTATGTGGAACAATTATCTCCCTCCTAATCCTGTCTGCTTTAACAAAGGCAAAGAGCTCCTTGGAGGTATATTCTCCCCCATTATTAGATCTTAGCATCTTGATATTCTTATTTGTCAAGTTTTCACTTCCACTTTGAATTCTTGGAACTTGCCAAATACTTCATCTTTCATATTTAATAGATACATCCAGGTATTTCTTGAGAAGTCATCTATGAACGGCACATAGTAAAGAGAGCCCCATAGATACTTCACTGCCATAGGACCACATACATATGAGTGTATAAGATCCAATATCTCCTTAGATCTATTCTCACTCCTTGGGAATGGCTTCTTAATATTCTTCCCAAGTGCACATCCTCTACAAACACCTTTGTGCACTGATCGTAGTTCTGGTATGCCTACAACCATCTCCTTTAGGGATGTCAATGCTTGGCAATGAAGGTGAGAATACCTTCTATTCCATAACTCACCAGGATTGAGTTCATCATGTACATGAGCTTGAGCATTCTGACCTAGGAGTTTATACAATGTTCCTTCATGAATCCCAATAACTCTAGCATCTTCTATTTTTGAATTTTAGACCATACAATAAATTTTCCATCGACAAAGGCTATTCTATATCCTTTGTATTCCAAGCAATAAATAGATACTAAATTCTTTTTCAAACCAGGAACATATAAAACATTGCTAAGATGAACATTGTTACCTGATTCCATTTTGATAGAAGCTTTTCCAATTCCCTTGACTGCATAAGGGTTCTTGTCTCCAAGTTCCACTTTATGAGATGTTTCCTTTTCCTTCATGCTTGATATGTTTTCATGATCATATTTCATATGTATTGAACCTCCACTATCGATCAACTGCATGTCGTCTTCAAAATATCCTGTAAGAGATGAGTAGTAGATGAAATCTGCTTCTTCATTCTTGACTTTCTTTGAAGGTTCTTCATCATTGGCAGTTGACACATGGTGTCTTTCCTTTCTCTTCTTTGCTAGTTTAGGACAATGCTTTTTGTAGTGGCCATATTCATGGCATCCAAAACATTGTACCTTTGACATATCTTTCTTATGATTGAATTTCTTTCTTGAGTCAAATCTTTCTTACCTCCATGTCTCTTGAAATTTGTTGCATATGCCTGAGCATCCTGTTCCTTTTGAGATCTTCCCTTTGAGTTTCTCCTTGTTTCTTCTTGTGCACAACAGGTCCAAAGTTCTTCTAGCATTGAAATCTCCTTTCTTGTGTTCATGCTTGCAACAAATGCATCCCATGATCTAGAAAGAACATTAAGTGCTATATTCATAATTTCCTTTTCTGGAATAACTTCTTCAATAGATTGTAGTTGATCTATAAACTAAGAAATCCTCAGAAAGTATGAGGCTACAATGTCATCCTTAGTCATCTTTGTGTCACAAAAGCTCATTCTTCAGACTCATCACTTGTCCAATATTTCTGACAACAAAAAGGCTAGTTAGGGCATCATACATCTTCTTGGATGAGTCAAGATTGGATATGTAGGGTATCAAGTGATCTTTGACAGAGTCCACAATGATACTCATAGCATTGATGTCATTGTCCTTGAACTTCTCCATCACTACAACATTCTGAGGTTCCTTCTCTCTTCCTTCTTCAAACTTTGGTTCCACGATCTTACCCTTCACGATATCTAGAAATTTGTTCTTAGCAAGGATGAGGTCAGTCCTTGTCTTCAATGCTCTAAAGTTTGAAGCTCCTTCTATCTTGTTTTCTGACTTCATGGAGTAAGTCACGACTTCCTTTGAATTTGAATTTGACCAGTCAAACTTTGAATTTGACCCAAAATTTCAACCTTGACATTTTTGCTAGATGAAAGTACCAAGAAGTGCGCTAGGCTAAGGTGCACTAGAATCTCCAAGAATTATGCCAAACGTTTCACTTAAACTGCCCAAAGAGTTAGGTTAGGGTTTGTTGCAGCTACAAATTTAGAAACCCTAGTTGCAGTTGTAACTGGTGCCATACAAGCTTGCCAAGAAACTGTCGAGCCACCTTCTAGTTGTTAGACTGTTCTGAAGGTAGTGTGGACCCATAACCTATTAAAATATTCGATGTGCTCATTTCAACATAGACATTATCACAATATTGTCACCCAACCATAGGCACACAACCACCCTCAAGCACCTTAACCTTTGATAGATGGAATGATTATGGAAGTAGCACTAGATCCAATAGATAACCAAGAAAGTGCACCTTTCTCCAAAGATAGCACACCAAGCAGAAAGTCCCAAACCATAGACCAAAACCAGTCACCATTGTAGTAGTTGCAACTCTCCTCCAAACTTGTGTACTACTTGTCTTGTATAAGATTGTGAGTGAGTGTGTCACCAAATGAGATCTAGTGCCTTCTATTTATAGTGCTCCTTGTCAAATATTTAGGCCGACTTCTCCTTTTGGAGGGTAATACTTTAATATTATTTATTCTATTGAGCCAACTTGTCTTCTAGGGTTTTTACACATTTGTTTAGGGTTTCTATTTTAGCCAAAGGTTACACATGGAGGTTAATACCTCCTGCAACTACCATAATATCAACATTTTGGAGGGAGGAATGTTTGAAAAAAATTGGTAATTTTATTGTCATTTTCTATGGGTTTGAACCGAACTGGGAAACCAAATTAGAGAGACGGTGGGCCTGGTTGAAGCTCGAGGTTGATCCTCGTGATAGGTTATTGGAAGAAATTGAGTTGGTGTGGGTTGGGTTCTCTTGGAACCAACATATTGACTACTAAGATGTACCTTTTAGGTGTTATGGATGCCACAAAGTGGGTCATATCCAGGCACAATGTCGGATCTCTTGCTCATTTTTCACCATTCAAAAAATTCTGGAAAAGGAAGGCATCGTCTGAAGTTGGCTCGAGCACAATTGGAGTGTCTGGAAGTGAGGAGATTCGGCTCAATAAGGTTAAAAGAAGTGGATCTCGGGCGACCAATTCATTGGTGGGAGTTTAATATTCTAAATATGGTAATAATTCTATCCTCGTTTTCTCTTTATCTAAAAAATATGTTGAGGGAATTTTTTGTTTAGAGAAGCTTGCATACAGGAACATTATTCATGAGTTGCCATGTGTTATTTCCCTATCCCTTTCTCATTCTGACTTGGATAAGAAGAGTCCTAGGAAGGAGAATTTTTGTTAGGCAAAGGGTAAAGGTTCTCATGCCGTGTCGTTTAGAGATTTTGGAGTCCTAGGGAATGTTCCCTGTCCGGTGTCCTCTCTCCCCTCCTTGGAGGATTCAAAAGATAGTTCCAGGTCAAATCCTCCTTTGAAGTCTAACTACTTGCTTAGGTCTAAAGTCAAATCTGGGTCCTTTGGTAATTATGGGGGTGGTTTTTCCTTTGACAAGACCCCTAGGGGGAAGGAGGGAAGAAAATCATGTTTATCTTTGGCTCAAATCCAAGTAAAACAAGAGATTTGGTCTTGGAAATAGTCAACCATAGTGTGGGCCCTTAGAGAAGGGATGGACCCGTCAAAGGCTGCTTAATGATTTTTCTCTCCTACAATGCTCGAGGGGTTGGGGTGCCAAAAACATTTTATCCCTCAAAAGGCTTGTGTAATTGCATAGGTCAGATGCTGTTTTCATACAAGAAACCATGTGTCCTAGTGATAGAGCATAAGAGGCTTTGTGAGCTTGGTTAAAGGAGTGGTCCTTATGTTTTGTAGATTTAGTTGGGCTCTCAAGGGGTTTTCTTATGGCTTGGAGCCCTCGGTTAAAAGTTTATTCTCTCAACGAGATTCCTTCTAGCATAGTGGCAAAGCATGAAGACAAAGTTTAAATTCGAAGTTCAGGTTGGTCAATATTTATGGTCCTTATCTAGATAGAGTCCATTTTTGGGAGGGATTGAGCTCTTTGGGTTGGTTGGAGGCCCCAAACGTCATTCGAGGGGGTGATATAAATTTCACCCTATCCTTGCAGGAAGTATGGGGAGGGCATCCCCATAAGGATGCTCAGGAAATTCCTTTCTCACTAGATTTTTGATAATCATTTGGTTGATTTGGAGCCTCCTAAGCTATCCCAGACCCGAAGGAATGGGCACAAAGGGGAGAATATGGTGTCTAAACATTTGAATAGATTCCTAATTTTGTAGGACCATTTCCTTAAGCCTTGGGATTTTTCTTGTTAGGTTTTTGCTGGGGGTTCTTCAGATCCTTTTCCTATTATTTGAAAGTATTCAAGTGAGAAAAAATTTCTCCTTCTCCCTTTAAATTCAATGAAAATTGGTTGAGGGAGGATGACTTGAGAAAGTTAATAAAGGAAGAATGGTCTCATTTGGTTTTAGAGAGTGGAAGTTATTTTATGGTGCAGTTCGCGCTTAACCTTGTAAAAATTTATGATGTCTCCAAATCTTGGGCTTGAATTTTTAATGGGAAATATCGATAGGCCTTGAAGGAAATAGAGGCAAGGCTGAAGACATTGTTGGTGGATAGCCCGACATAGTCTCTTTCTCTGGAAGAGGAAGAATCCATCTGTGGATTGTTGAAGAAAAAAAAATACTTGCTTGCTTTGGAAGAAGCTAAATGACACCTAAAAAGTTGAGCAACGTGGTTGAAAGAAGGTGACAAAAACACAAAAAAAATTCATAGGTATGCTCAGCATCAAAAGAATATAAAAACAATTAGTGAAATAAAAAATATAGAGGGGGAGATAGTGTCCTCTCATGAAGAAATAACAACAAGAAGTAAATATTTTTTCTTTAGTCTTTTTAAAGAAAAGGCAGGATGCCCCATTGCAGAGATTTTGAAAGTGATCAAATGAATGAGCCATTGAAACTAGATATAACTAAAACTGAAATACATAAACTCTTTTGGCATTCCAAAAAGGTAAGAGTCCAGGTCTAGATGGCCTCCTTATGGAATTATTTTTGGGGTTCTATGATTTCTTAAAGGAGGATATACTGAAAGTGGTAAAATAATCTCAACTTTTTGGTAAAGTCTTAGGTTCCTTCAATAAGACCTTTCTCACCCTCATCTCGAAGAAAAAAGAAATTGCCTCTTTTGAGGACTTCTACCCAATTTCTTGTTGTAACTTAATCTACAAGATTATCTCTAAGATCATCGCTAATAGACTAAAACCCATCCCCATCAAAATTATTTTGAAGGAACAATTTGGTTTCCTCTTCAAACATCAAATTCATGATGCAGTCTCACTAGTGCAGGAAGTTATACATTCAATAAAGACTCAAAAGATCCCTTCAATTGTCCTAAACCTTGACTTTTCCAAAACATATGACAAAGTTAGTTGGGTCTTTCTGAGACTTTCCCTAATTTAGATGGGTATGAATCTAGAGATAATAAATTAGATTATGGGTTGTATTGAGTCGACCTCTTTTTCTATGCCTATTAATGGTTCCCCCTCCCTGTCCTTTCGGGCGTCGAGAGGCCTTAACTAGGGCTGTCCAAAATTCCAATATGTAACGTCCCCCAACTTAATCGAAGAACATTACTTGCAGAAAGTACTCATAAAATAATTTTTTTTATGCTAGCTCATTTCATGTAGCTTACCAGTTATGATTTATTCACATATTTAACTAGATTATGATACCCAACATGAAATGCGTATACAACATTCTAAATGAATATGAATGCATCCAATAAACTCATTCACAATAGAAAATAAAACCATTCACATACACAAAGTTAAGCACAACAATTAAACTCATGAAATAACTTAGAAAATAGATAAACACTTATCTTTTAAAACACTTGTGCAACCAACTGCTTGGGAAGGATGTTCCACCAAACCATATACTTTTTGATCCATATATTAACAAAAATTCACCCTCGAGCTGGGGCTAGGAATCCATAAAAGAAGGGTGCCTTTCATAGTCCACTCACAACTCCCTATCACACAACTCACTGGTATTCTCCTGCAATTATCCCGAATTTCCTACATCTCTCTTCCTCTTGAAATGCCAAACCCAGGGAATATACCCCTTCACTTCCCTCAATCCATCGGACGTCCCATTTGTTTTTATCAGGGTCTCTCTAGCATAGGTAACTAGGAATATCTCTGCTAAGTACTCAAGGGAACTCACTATCAGGGAAAACTACCAGAAAAACAATAGCAACACTTGTTGTTACAATGTAACTCACAAAAGGGTTCACTCTTCAGGCTTGACAACTTATCTCTTCAATATTCAACTCTAGAATGCTCCAAAAACACTCCAGCATGCTCCAAAATTCGCCCATCTTTCTTTCTCTAGGCATGGTGCTCTTTTTCCCTACTCTCACTTACTATTCATGCTAAAAACTGAATGTGGAAATCTTCCTAATCCCCCCATACAAATTTCCTCTATTTTCCCAAGACAATTGAATGCTTAGTCTGCCCAATGTTGATTTTGCTTCAGCCCCATGCCTCCAATAACTATGGGATGTGACTCTCACATCAACACTCTTACATGAGTTTAATGATTAGGCTCTCATGCGCTCAAACATAAATAAAAGGTTTCCTCAAATGATAATAAAAATTCAGAAATATGGGTTGAATTAACAACCATAATTAATTCCACCCCTTAGGTCCCTCTTAGACACTCCCCAGGAATTCCTCCTCTCTTGTGGATTCATTGCCCCCCATCTCTATCCATATTCCCAACAGCTGGTATCACATTATATTCATTAAAATCAGAAAAATACATTTCACATATTACATCGCTTGGCCATAACCACATTCATATCTACATTATTCATTAATTAAACTGGGGATTACAGTGGGGATGTTAGATTCCTCCTCCCCAACAATTGTGCACTGTCCTCGGTGCACATCACCATACCAGAATAGTTATACAAATTTACATCACAATACTTAGAAAATAAAAATTCTTCAATTTGTTTACTCTCCAACAACAGTTCCAACCATAATCTACCATTACTCTCAACCCGTTGACCCAAGGAATGCGCCCCCTTAATTTCCTTAAATCCATTAGGATGCACCATTTTTTTATTAGGGCTATCAAAGTAGGTGACCAATAATTCTGAGATGTGGTTCCAGAACTCTAGTTTCCAAAAAATGGAGTCTTGCATTTTTAACTTCTATTTTCTTCAAAATTGACAAAAAATTGTGGGATTCCTCCCTCATGGATTTTTCATGCTCCCATGTTGCATCTTCGGGACCATAGTAGGTCCATTGAACCTTTACCATCCCTATGGATTTGTTCCTGAGCACTTTGACTTTCTGGTCCAGGATGCGTAATGGTTCCACCTGAAAATACCCTTCATTTTTCACCTGGATCACAGTCGAATCAATTATGTGGTTAGGTTAATGCACATATTTCTTTAATAATGATACATGAAATACATTATGCACTCTCATGGATGTAGACAATTCTAGCATGTATGCAATTGGCCTTATATTTTCTAATATTTCAAAAGGACCACAATATCTTGCTACCAACTCTGGGTAGCAACCCAATCTTATCGAACTTATTTTCTTTTTCACTTTAAGAAATACATGTTCCCCCACTTTTAAATCTCTGAAAACTCTATTCTTTCCTGCATAACTTTTCTACCTGTCTTGGGCATCATTTAAATTCCACTTGATCTTTGTCATCTTCTCTTCCATTTCTATCAACAAACATATCCCAATGACAACTTTGTCAGCTAGGTTATCCCAACTCATTGGTGTGTTACACTTCTTGCCATACAATGCTTCAAATTGGCTCATTTTGAATGAGGCTTGATACCCATTATTTTAAGAAAACTATACTAAGTGGATGTAGTCTTCCCACTTTGATGGCTAGTCCATCACATACATTTTGAGTATGTATTCAATTATTCTGTTGGTCCTCTCTGTTTTCCCATCTGACTCTAGGTGTTACGTTGGACCAAGATTTAAATTTGTCCCAAAGCCTTTGAACAAACCTTTCCAAAAATTGGATTTAAAGTTTGGATCTTTGTTTTAAATAATTTCCTTGGGCACTCCATGTATCCTGGCAAATTCCTTCATGTAAATATATGCAATGTTTGTTTCCTTGTGTGTAGTCTTCACAAGAATAAAATGTCCAGTCTTTGTTAATTTATCGACCATCACCATGATGGAATCATGTTGCTTCACTATTCTATGAAGCTTTGTAATAAAATCAATTGTAACCACTTCCGATTTACACTTGGGAATGAGAAATGGTTGTAGTAGACCTGTTGGATGTCTATGCTTTGTCTTCACTTTTTGGTATTCTAGACACCTAGCTATGTAATTAACCACTTCTTTCTTCATTCCTGGCCAAAAGTATTGACTTCTTACAACTGCACTTGTTTTATAATATCTTGGGTGCCCAAGATATGGCACATTGTGCATTTCCCTCAACACTACATTTTTCAGTTCTCCTGAATTTAGCACATATATTTTCCCTCTATGCATGAAAATTCCATCCTCTTTCAACTCATAATAATTAGATTTTTGCTAAAAATTACCTCGTTGTAGTGTTTCTTTTATTTTTAAATATTGTTGATATGAATTTGCAGCCTCTAGAATTTTGTCTTTTAATTCTTTGTTGAACATGATGATGGATGAAATATGCATTTTATGAGCTCTTCTGCTGAGTTCATCAGCCACCTGATTTTTCTTTCCTTTTATATGTTTAATTTCAAATTCACATTCACTTAGAAATTCTATCCATCTAATTTGTCTCTCATTTAATGTTGTCTATCCAAACAAATTCTTTAGACCACAATGGTCTGTCCTTAGCTCACATATTCTCCCCATGAGGTAATGTCTCCACATTTTTAATGAATGTACAATGGATGCTAATTCCAAGTCATGTGTAGCATAATTCCACTCATGCTCTTTTAATTTTCGAGACTCATAACATACCACACACTCTTTTTGGTTGAGGACTCCATCGATCCCTTCCTTGCACACATCAATGCACAACACAAAATCTTCATCTAGATCTACAATATTTAATATTGATGCACTTGTCAAAATATATTTCAACTGTTGGAGACTTTCTTCATATTTTGGAGTCCATTCAAATTTCACTCCCTTCTTTTGCAAAGAAGTGATTGGGCTTGCAATATTTGAAAATCCTTTTATGAATCTTCGGTAATACCCGACAATACCTATGAATGATCTGAACTCTGTCACATTTCTTGGCACTAACCATCCTCTAATGACTTCTATCTTCTCTGGATCAACTGCTATCCTATCTGCTAAAATAATATGCCTCAAGTAGTGAATATTCTTTTAATAAAAGATGCACTTACTCAGTTCGACATACAATTTATGCTCTCTTAAGACTTGCAACACCATTCTCAAATTTTGTTCATTTTCTTCTTCTATCTTTGAGTATATGAGAATATTTTCTAAGAAAAAAATCACAAACTTGTCTAGGTATTCCCTGAACACTCAATTCATCAGGAACATGAAAAATGTTGGTGCATTTGATAGCCCAACTGGAACTACTGTGAATTAATAATACCCATATGTTGTCCTAAATGTTGTCTTGCTGATATCCTCAGTTGATGATAACCTAATCTCAAGTCAATCTTGGAAAATATCCTTTCACTTTTCAGCTGATCAAATAGATCATCAATCCTTGGCAAAGGATATTTTTTCTTTATAGTGAACTTATTTAGTTGTTTGAAATCAATACACAGCCTTAAGGTCCCATCCTTCTTCTTTGCAGAAAGAACTGGGGCTCCCCAATGTGACACACTTGGGCATATATACGCTTTCTTCAAAAGTTCTTCAAGCTACATCTGCAACTCTTTCAATTCTGGTGTGCCCATTTTGTTAGGTGTCTTGGACACTGGGGAAACTCCTAGAACCAAATCAATAGAGAAATCAATGTCTCTCTTTGGTGGAAATCTTGGGATTTCCCCAAAAACATCTTCAAAATCTCTCAAGACTAGATGGTCTTCAATACTTGCCACTTTATCTCTAGAAGCCTATTCCATATGGGCTACAAAAAGTTGGCATCCCTTTTTCAAACTCTTTTTCAA
>SNQJ01S0145650.1:0-24050 GCA_010110895.2 Picea sitchensis | reverse complement strand
TTAGTCAAGTATTCAATGGAATCTGGGAAGAGGAATAGATCATATAGTGAATTAAGTAGTGAACACTCCCAAAGAAACCAATATACAAATTAAGCAATGCATTAGAGTCAGATCTATTATAAAATGAATTGACTATCATAATGATAATAATCAGATGAGAAAGAGGCTTATTGCATATTTGGATAAAAAGTGCATCATATCTAGGGAATTAGCTATGAAATTATAGAGTAATGCTTCCCTTATGGTTATCAGAGTGCACAGTGGAAGCATGGTATGAAGGGCATCGGTATGGCATGATAGAAGTGGATTGTGCAAGGTAGGTTGAAATCATATTGGTCAAGACAGGAGAAAGTAATAGCCAACAAGTAAATCCAAGTTCTAATATGATCAGTTAATGAAGGGATAAATCAAGTACCTCAAGAAGGAAGTTTGCGTTAACTATCCAAGGTTACTCAGAAAACATGACTGGAAACATAATTGGGTCATGTAGGAGTTGGATCAAACGAATCCAAATAATAGTCAAATGATGAAAATTAATATCAGCATAATATGTAGTTGCAAGTCCATGAACATGCTAGGATAATGGAGGAAGAAGTCTTGAGGTAGATATCAAGCTAATGGGAAAGCAATAATATTAGTATATATTATTGATCCATTCCAAAGGTATTGAAGATATTTCCGCAATAGCACGGGGATGTCAAATCCAAGAACCATATTTCCAATTTATGGATGGTGAGATACATGACTTAGATAAATATCATTCTAAAAATCAATGCAAAGGTGCATTGAATAAATAGGCATTGAGAGTTGCACTCATGCCTAGTAAGTGGTAGAGTTGCACTCATACCTGATGGAATTGTATACTTAAATGCATTTTGCTGAATGCATTTTGTGAGTGCATGTATATATGTTTTTGCATGGAAATAATTATAATAATGGTTGAAATGTTGCTAACTCATGAAGTTGAGAACATTTCAGGAACTATTAAACATTGCAACAGGAAAGTTGCAAGGCAGGTAGTCACAGGAATAATGACTACATAAAATTTCTTGTTCAGAAAATTGAAGAAATGAACTTACTATTATTAATTATGAACATGCATGTGCATAGAATGATGAGTCATTCTATTTGGTTAAATTGTTTGGTAATTGTGATTGAATTGCTAGGTGCAGGAAATTCTAAGATCATTGTAGACAATTTGTTGGTTGTATGCAATATGTAATCATTGTAGGAAAAATGGTATTTAGCACGGTTCTTGTTGAAAGACATAAGGAAAAACTACATTCTATTATTCCAACAACGATGAAAAATTATGAAATAGAATTTCATATTTTGGGAAAAGTTGAATTCCTTAAGAAATTAATTTGATTTCTAAAATGGAATTTTTATAATGCTCTCTCATGATAACTTCATGTGTATGATGCAGATGAGATGATAACTATTAAAGTTGGAACTTCATGTCTGGCCTATGCTAGAGCCCTGGAAGGGAAGTTGAGCAGTCGATGAATTGTTGGACAGTGAAGGTGCATACTACCTTGGGTTGTACATGCATGTGGGGAAGAGAGACCATTGGTTGGAGTGCTGTTGAGGTTTGGTACCTTGGCCTAGACTATGTTGATATTGATTTTGGGCCGTGGTTATCTTGGGCAGCCATTGCCCTGATGGAGTCATATCCATGCTCGGGAGTGGTACGATGTTTAGAGTTTATCAGCAGTGAGATATAAGGCTTGGTGGAACGTCGTGGATCTAAACCCAGTCGTTGATGTAAGAGGTTTAATTGAAGCATGTAATAAGGAACAATGAGCTGAATTGGTTTCTGAAGCAACTCTATGGAATAGAAAAATTGACTTCCAGTTACAGTGAGTACTGGAATTGGTGCTGGAAAGTAGAGCACCAGATGGATAACAAGATTTCAATAGATAAAGCTTGGAGATTTTAAATAATTTGAATGGTACATGGTACATAATGCATTGAGGACAGTGCATAAATAAGGGGAGGGGAAGGGAATATCCCAAGGTTGAACCCCAATTGTAAATGTAATAATGTAGTTAAGCTAGTGAGTTGTTTTATATCTTTTTGGCATGCATCTTCCATGTTGTAGTGTGCGCATGTACTGTGCAGTAAAATGATGAAATGGGCGCATTCCAGGATATCGCACGCAACAACTTAAGTGCGCATGATTTTGAGGCCAGGGAGCCTTTATGTATATGCTGTGTTTTATAGGCTGGTGAGCCAGTTTATTATAAGCAAAAAGGCTTATGTGATGATTAGGCCAGAGAGCATAGATGTTAAAGGCCATTGAGCCTATGTTTGTATATGTCTCATCATTAATATAAAATACATTGTTGTGCGCAGACCGACCACAATAAAATAGTACAGGGGACTAATGTCCACTAGTTAGGGAAAGGGCGGGGGATAAAAGTTAAGGAAAATGGGCTAAGATAGGGACCTTAAACCAAAAAGTAATATTATATTAATATTTCTTAAATAATAAAGTATGGATAATTATTTAATCCTAAGTTCTAAAGTTATGGACAAGTGGGCCAAAGTAGCTCCCAACATGACACGTGTCACTTTGGGGACATGCATACATATTGTTGGGACTTAGATCATTTTCCCATTCATTACTTCAACTATTCAGTGATTCCATGATCATTCACACACCCATTGAGCTATCCTTCGTACCTTCATGACTGTACCTGAACCTATATCCATAGCCATTATGTTTGTGTACCTGGTTGGCATGGGAGCTAGATTGAAGAAGCGGGTTGTCAGGCCTGTGGGATATTGAAGAAGTGGGTTGTCAGGTCCGTGGTAGATTGAAGAGGTGGGTTATTAGGACCATGAGCAATTTCTCTCTGGGTGAGAGAATTGTTGGGGAATTGATTTCCTGAAGGTGATAAAATGTAGCTACAGGGCTCTGAGACTTCCTGTCCGACCTGTTGCTGAAGCTCGGAAACGAAGTGGGGTAGTCGAAGGATTGTTGAGAAGAGAAGGGGAACACTTGTTGGGTGGGACATGCATGTGGGGAATGAGGGTCTGCAGGATGTTAGTTTGAGTTGGCACCTGTGACATAGTCTTTCCTATTGTCTATGAACCATTAGCTTAGTTAGGAATCCCTTTACCTGGGTGGAGTTTAGTCCCAACTCAGGGGTGACCCACTGCTGAGAGTGACGAGCAGTGTGGTCTAAGGCTGGGAGGTTTGTGGAAGGTCTACACGCAGTTGGTGATATTCTTACCAAGATAAGTGTCAATTATGTGATAAATTTACATGATGCATTATTGTTTACGTGTTTATTTTTATGGGTTTATCCTATCTGTGGTTATAATTGTCTGTATATTTATGGGTATTTCCTATATATGCTACATGTATAAGTTTCTTGTTATTTTAGTGTGAATCCGTGCATTTACAGATGCATTTGTATGTTTATGTTTTTACATATGCATTTGTATGTTTATGTTTAATATATATATATATATATATATATATATATATATATAGATATGATATATATATATATATATATATATATATATATATATCCGCAAGAGTTCAGTGTGTATATATTTTAATAGTATTTACTTGGAAAACATTATGTGGCATAACTCGGCTGATGTTGGGTATGTTATAGCATGTTCCACGAAGAGAACAAGAGCATTTTTCTCGTGTAGCATTCCTCAACATGGGTGACCAGGGTTGTTACAAGAGTCACTGGGAGAGGATCTTAGGAGCTAGAGAAGAGGCCAAAGATCGAGAGAAGTCGATGGGAGAGGATCTGCGGAGCCAGAGAAGAGGCCAAAGATTGAGGAAAAGAGAGCCCCTCTTTGAATTCATGCTCGTTGTGCCAGGTTTGTCTAGAGGGTCAAAATTTTTGTTAAAAATATTATCGAAGAACACCGAACGAGCCCGCGTAAGGAAAGCAACGTAGGTTCTGATTTTGTTGATGTTTTGCTATCGTTGTAGGGAGAATATAATCTTGATGAGGATGACATGATTGCAGTACTCTGGGAGATGAGCATGGAGGCTTGGTTGTTATGTATCTTGAGAGGAGTTTCCCACAATGTCTAGCAGAGAAAAATAACGTAGAGGGTTCATATCCTTGGTGAAATACCGCTTGTGCATTAAAAGGAGCCGCTACCTGAAGGAATACTCTAGTATTACCACTGAGAATTTGAAGCAATAGGAGTTGTTTGAAAAAGTTCGTGTTGTCTATCCGGAGGATAAATTTGGGGTTTTGATAATATTTGAGTCTACGCAGTCGACTTTACAGAGGAGAATAATTAGCGCTGAGGTTGTGTGAAGAAGCAGGGAAGGAAGAAATTCTAAGAACATTTGTAAAGAGCACTCATCCTCTTTTAGTATAATCTTTGTCTATTTTTGTTGAAAGTTTTTTTTGGGGGGCTTGATTTAAAAAAAAAATAATGGCATCAGGAATGTATCAACAACTTATGATTCCAACTTTTTTTGGGGAAAAATTATGATAATTGGGCATTTAGAATGAAATTAGCATTTGATTCATATGAGCTATCAGATATATTAATGAATGGTTATACTGAACCACAAGATGAGTCTGTTTTGAGTGGTTATGAAAAGAAAAAGCTTGATGAAAATAGGAAAAAGAATAAAAGGGCTTTGTAGATAATTGGACAAGCATTGGATGATTCAGTTGTTGGAAGGATTAAACCAGCCACTACAACCAAGCAAGCATGGGACATTCTAGAGACAACATATCAAGGCACTAGTAAGGTAACAATTGCTAAACTCCAAGCACTTGGAAGATAATTTGAAAACTTGCAAATGAAAGATTCTGATTCAATAGATCAACTTACATATTGTGTTACGTATTTGGTTAATCAAATAAGACAAAATGGTGATTATCTAGCAGATCAGAAGTTTGTAGAAAAGGTCTTAAGAATTTTTCCTAGAAAATTCGATGTTATTGTTGTGGTAATTGAAGAATCTAAAGATTTGACTACATATTCTATGGATGAGTTGGTTGGCTCCTTGAAAAATTATGAAGACAGGTTGAACAGGAATGACAATACCTCATTGGAGCATGCATTCAAAACACAAATGACATTTGGCAGAGGCAGAGGAAGAGGAAATCTAGGATTTAGAGGAAGAGGAAGAGGAAGACATAATTTTCAAAGAGAAGAAAGAAAGAATCAAGACCCAAGGAGAAATCAAAATTGAAGCTCAATGGAAAGAAATAACAATCAAGCATCACAAAAGTATGAAAAATCAAAGATTCAATGTTATTACTGCAAGAAGTATGGTCACTTTGCAAATGAAAGCCAAAAGAGAAAAGCAGATATGAGAAAGCAGAATGCAAATTTCTCTTAGAGTAGTTTTGAGACATTGTTTATTACATGTGATGTAGCTCAAGAAAATGCAAGTAACATTTGGTTTCTTGATAGTGGTTGTAGTAACCATATGACTGTAAATAAAGCGTTGTTTGAGGATTTGGATACATCAGTTAAATCTCAAATTAAATTGGGTAATGATAATATTGTAGAAGTCATGGGAAAAGGTGCAATTAATGTAATAACAAAGACTAGAAAGAAAACTATTCCTGATGTTTATTTTGTACCTGGTTTGAAGCATAATCTCATAAGTGTGGGACAACTTACTCAAAAGGGTTACAGAGTTTCTTTTGAGAATAATGTATGCACTATACTTGATATTCCTCCTAGTAAAATGGTGATTGCAAAGATTAAAATGACAAGAAACATAATGTTCCCACTTCACATGAAAATTGAAATGATGGAGAAAATTGGAGCAAGTTTCAAGGCATCTTGTCAAGATCAAGCATGGATATGGAACTTGAGGTATGGCCATGTTGAAACAAATTTTAAATTTTTTATCCCTAAGACCTAAACTTTCGTTTTTCAAGTTTCGGCTGTTCATAAAGCATAAGATTTGTTATCCTTCCCAAGCGCCCAGTACCAATCTCCCGAAAAACTTTATTCTTTAAATAATAAAAGGCAAAAAACCTAAAACGTTATAAGAATCCTGACACATTTTCTATAAAGTTATTTTAATCATGATAAGCTTTAAACCTAATGGAGATAAGATTGACTTTAAAAAGTTTTCGGGATTCGGGGTTTGCTGAGAACATATATTTCAATACATTTTGAATCACGAAATCTCGATCCCCGATTTCCCGAAAGAGTGAGGTTAATCCTTAATCCTAATTAATTAATTTACTAACACAAAAAGTTAAGGCTTAAGTTAATCATTTCGCGATTTCGGGAATCGGGATGCAGCGATAACATATCTCTTGTCAACTCGATCCCCGAAATCCTGAAACGCGAAATCCCGACTCAAAATCTATAAAAATCTAAATTGATTCCGTTTGGAGGTTAATCCTTAATCCTGATTAATTAATTCGCTAGTATCGAATTTTAGGGCTTAAGTTAATCATTTCACAATTTTGGAAATTGGGATGCAACGATGACATACTTCTTGTCAACACGATCCCCGAAATCCCGAAATGCTTAATACTGATCAATTATTTTGCTAAAATGAATTTAAGTCTTAATTAATCTTGTCGTGATTTCGTGATTTAAGAAGTCGGGATTCAGTGATAACATACATCTTGTCAACTCGATCCTCGAAATCCTGAAACACAAATTCTTGACTCTTAATCTGTGATTAGTACAAATTAACTCTGTTTCGAAAGCATGATTAATGATAATCAATATTTTTAGGTTTTGTTCACGTTTCGGTTTCTGATTGAATGAAATGTTCCGATTTTTAAATTCAAAAGCACCAAAATGCGACCACTTTAAAAAAAAAAATAACTAGTGATATGTGACACTAATGCGTATCTCAGTAAATATCTACTGCATTAAATGTCTTGAATTCTTGTTAGCTGCGTCAGTCCCGTCATTGTTAAATGAATTAAAAGAGAATTTGAAGGTCTGTGTTTCGCAACATTTTCTATTTCATTCTATCAAGCGCAGTAAGCATTCAGCTGAGCTCATACATTCCTTTTCTGTGACAAGTTTTCCGTCTAACTTAAAGTCATGGCACCTAAAAAGGCATCGAAGAAGAGTGAAGATACACAGGAAGGAGATATCATATATGACACTACGCCACATGCTATCGATTCCATTAAGTCTTGGACACAAATATCTGAACTCCTGGAATTCAAATTCAAGAATTCTCATACTGATTTTGATAATCACTTTCGGGATATAGCAGAATTAGAGCTTCATAACATTGTGGTGCACCCTTAGCTTTTGGCATATAATGATATGTTCAGTTGGGCACTGGAAAATGTTGATATTCCGACTACTAGCATCTTAAATAATCAAGGGGTCATTGTCGGCTCGTTCAGGCCAGAACATATACAAGTAATGTATAAGCTTTCACTGAATCCTAAGTACACTTTTAATGCTGAGTTTTTAGTTGAATTTCAAAGGAAAGAGTGTACTGAGGCTGACCGAACTTATCCTGATTTAATTAGAGATTGGTCGAGATGTCCATCAAAGTTTAGGGCCGATACCCATGGGGTTGATGCCACGACATCTTTGAATGAGTACATGGTCTATGTAGCTATTATGTTGTGTAGATTGTTCGGGAGAAAGGATCCCTGCCATTTTCATACAGATTGGGTGCCCTTTTTAGAAGAAACTTCAGAAGGATTCACTTTCAACTGGAGTAAAATTCTATCTTATAATCTAGCTCAAGAAGTTTCAAACTACAGAGTTGCGAAATCTAAAGGTCAACCAATGGTCTTTTATATGTCATCATACATTATAGACACAGTTTTCTTTATGACTCCTTTTCCCTTGATGAATTGGATTTGGAACATAAATTTCCCCGAGCCCATTCATGAATATCATTCTACAGTTTGGGAAGAAAATGCTAAGAATGCATTTTACGAAATTTGTCATTTTATAATAATTCCAATGCATAAAATGTTTCATGGCTGTGAACCCCCTCGTATATGTAAGTCAGTCTCAGGAAATCTCAAAGAAATGGCTGACTGGTTTATTGATGATAACTTTTCTTATGTTAGGGTTTATGGGTGCTCAATTCCCCCTCACACACTTCCAAAATTCCTCCCGGACAGATTGGTATTGAGGGAGGTAGCACATCAAATAGTGAAAGGTGGTATTGGAATAGAGCTAAAAGTAGCTCAAAAGAAATCCCGGCGAACCTTCCCTATGTATGTCGGGAAATTTTCATTACTAAACCTCTGCCATTCCAAAGTAGAGGCTGAAGCATTAGAAGAAATAAAATTGGTAGATATTGAGCACAGAAAGCATGACCCCTATCAATTAGTAAGCAAACATTTGATGCACTGTTATTTCAAAGCTTATGAGCATGAAACATCTGTTTATGATGACATTTTCAAGGAGGTTAAAACTTATGAATAAGTATTGAACATGGTACAGGCCATGTCATCTGACTCACAGGTTGGTCTCAGGTCATTCCAGAGTCATAGACAAGTATTTTACCAAAGAGTTTATAGGGCGAATCCATGACCCCTCCTCCAGAGCAGGAAGGGCCTTCTCTAAGATTTGAAACAAATGTACAGGATAAAGCAAATACAAAAGGAAAAAGTGAAGGAGGGTGAAATTCCTTCGCAAGAAACAAAAGTCCCCCAGATTGAAAAATCAGAGGCAGGGAAAGGAAAGGAGTTAGAAACACCTTCAAAAATCCCTGAGAGTTTTTCGAAAAAGGTAGGAGGAACAACATCGACAGTGCTTGGAAGTCCCATTACTTCCTTGACTCCATTGCAGTCGACTTATGGAAACCCCCACGAGGGAGATTTATATGTAAGTGATCTTGAGCCTATTTCTAGAGATGAGATTCCTCCTTCAAATTATTTTTACAGTAAGGATAGAAAGGCAATCCTTAAACAGGAAATTCATCCAAGAGGAGATACGATGGTTAAAAATCATAGGGTCATTATAGATGGACAAAAACTTAAGAAGGAGAATTCGCTATAGAGATAGAAGGCACAATAGGAGCTTCAGCGTCGACAAATTTATACTCTGTGGGCAATTTGACAACTATGTTGGAACAAAAAGACCAAATGATAGCTCAGGTGCAGGGTCAATTGAAAGAGACCGAAAGAAATATCAGTTGGGAATTAAAAAAGGGTCTAGAACAAGCTAGATTAAATGATATTCAAGAGATTCAGAAAATGAAAACAAGCTTAGAGGAAGCAAATCAGAAAATATAGGTCACTCAGGCATGGGTCTTAAAGCAAGAAGAAATAAATAAACAATTACAAGATAAGATTAGTTCCATTTCAAATCAAGTGGTAGAGCTTGAAATTTTCTAGGCCCAGGTATTAGGAATACATTTAAAGATAGAAGAAGAACAATAGGGAGTGTTTTTTATTCTGGAATATGTCCATAATTACTTTCAGGAAACTAATAAATCCTTGGAAGATATTCTCCAGAAATAAAGAGAAGTATAAGCTGCCATAACGACTTTCCAAAAAACACTGGCCCTTTCAATGAAGGAGGAGGTCAGAAAGATTTAAAAACTATCTGTTTTAGAGAAGGTTAAATGAGATGCAATACTCAAGGTGTGGGAGGCAGACCTTGCAGAAAATAAAATAATAACTAGAGAGGTCAATGATGATTGTCAAGGAATTTTTGATCTTTTAGAAAAAGCTTCTTTGAACATTGGAAAAAACGACTGTCCTGGGTTGTTAGGGGAAATTAATATTGTCAAGCATCAGTTAATATTTAAAGAAGAGCTGGAGAAAATGTAGGTGGAGATCCCAAAAATAAAGGTAATCAATGTCACTGAAATCGATAAATGGATAGTGATGCCAAGCTTAAAGTTTCAAACTATTAAGTTCACAAGGAAAATAATTGAAGATCGTCTGCCAGAATTGCAGAGAAAGTTTTTCTTATTTGAAGCAAAGGATATTCCAGAAGCTCCCAGAGTCTTAGTACAGTTCCTGGGAAAATGTGTTCGTTGTCTTAAAGCAGAAGGAGCAGGTTCATCAACACAGACATGAAATACTCTTTTGAAGATTTTCATCATTAAAATAATAAAGCAGTTAGAAAAGAAATGTAAATGGTTTGACATTGTTCATCCATGTAACCGTACTCTTAGGAAGTTGGTTAATCACCAACGGGAAAAATATTTGATGATCATGTATAAATATGTTTTCACAAGACTGAGAAAGGGCTTTTTGTTTTTGAGAGAGCCGATTGTATTAAAAAAAAAATTCCATCCATTGTGATATAAATAATGCAGACGAGATTTTGAATTCTATCAACTTGAAGCTATGTGTTCTTTAACCCTGTTTACAATTTTTATGTTTATTTTTCAATGTCCTTCTAATGAATGATCAACTATAAGTTTATTTCATAAATCTTTTGTAGTTTGAATTGATTTGGTTATCAAATTATTTACATCTTTTCCTCTGAAATTGCTACGATTAATTTTAAGACCTGTAGATCATTTGAATGATTATATTTAACACTTCATTAGAAATCACATTTTCCTCTTTACTTCCTGTTACAATATGAGATTTTTTCGTGATTAAAGCCTCATATTTTTTCAGCAGTATTGCTTTGTTATTTTACTATTCTCAAAATTGTTTCAAGTCCAGGAAACGGCCTTAACTGTTATTATATTATTATTTTTAATTTCAAAACTATTTTTCCTATTTTCATCCCCCTTAAAAATTGGAGCAACAATTTATCAAAAACTTTTAAAATTTTAGTTAAAACTTTATTTTCCATGGCTGTCCCAAGTAATAGACAACCCAACGTAGAATTTGGCCTCCAAGATCAAACTAGCATTGCTTTAAACCTTTTTAATACTATTCTGTAAACAACAACTAACCGGGCTGAGTTAGATCATTCATGGGCTGCTATTGAAAGAGATATTAGCATCCAAGAACAATGGGAAGCTAGACATAGGTAGTTGAGAATATGACTTTGATTTACTCTTCTTTTTGATTCTTACCCTTTAATTACCTTTACCTTTATGGATGCATTGACAATATGCTTTACAACCTTAAAGTATAAACTTAGGAACAACATCTTTTTGCTGTCGTTGCCAGGGAACAAAGAAACAAAAATTTTCCCTGGGAAGAACAACATTGACACTTTCTTTCTTTGATAGTGAACAAAGATAGAAAACCTTGTAAGGATACCTTTATTTTTCACTTGGCGACTCCATGATAAGTAAACTAGCTATTATCCGAAAGAACACCAAAAAGAATCTGGACGACAAGCAGACCTCGCCAGTCTCTAATCCAGAAAAGATTTTAAAATCATGAAGATCCCTTAGACAAGTATTTTTACCCATACATACTATTTGTTAGCCTGACTTTACGTAGTTGAACATTTCGAAAACACTTGAGAGATCTGTCTCGCTTCCCCTCTCATGCAATACATTCTCTTTTCCTGAGGTATTTTCCCCAGATTTTCGTGAACCTTCTCCTCACACATTCCAAGCTTCAACTTTGAATCTACCAATGGCTGCACAAGGAGGTGTTGGAGCTGGAGGTGGTGCCCCAGGAGGACCAGCAGGTGGCCAAGTACCGCTTCCTGGAATCTTCGCTAAAGTAGCTACTATATGTGCCCCCCTTGTCCTCCCAGTTCCCCTACACGATATTCCCGAAAATTATATGAAAAGCCTTCCAAAATTTACAGGGGAGGGATATTTGACTGCTCAGGAAAATATAAACTTCTTTGACCAATTTGTCAACATCCTCGGAACAGAACATGAAGATGTCTATTCTAGACTCCTCGTTCAGACTTTTGAAGGACATGTGAGGACCTAGTTCCAATCCTTAGCAGCCGGATCTCTAATATATTACAAGGAAATTGAAAGCGCTTTTATTAGAGAATGGGGAGAGAGGAAGGACCACCTCTACTACCTAACTGAATTCGAATCCCTTAGAAAGAAAAACTCAGAATTTGTTCTAGAGTTCATGCAAAGGTGTAACAAGTTGTATAATAAAATCCCAGTTGAGGTCAAACCTTCACAACCCACAACAAAGGTGACTTTTGCTGGCGCCTTTGATCCATATTTCACCTTATTATTGAGATAAAGGAGATCCAAAGATCTCACGAAAATGCAAGATGATGCTCTTGAGATTGAATTGAACATGACGGCATTAGGGAAATTAAAAGAAAAAATAGAAACCAGGAACAAAGAAAATAGGAAATTCAAAGGGCAAGGTGGACCCTCAGGATCGGGGAAATCCTCAAGAGATAAAATAGATGAGATGGCTAGGGTAATTAGAGAACTTTAAAATAAGATCTCAAAAATGGAACTAGAGAAATCGAAAAGGGATAATTTCCCCAGGAAGGATTTTAGAAGGAATCTTGATCCTCAGGCCCCATAGAAAATCATTAAAAATGAAGATCAAAAAATCCCAACCCCCTTCAAAAGTGAAAACTTCATTGGAGTGGAAGATATAGAAGATTTTGAAGAGCTTGATGAGGATATTAATAATCTTGGCGACGATAATAAATCACCTTATTTATCGAGACAAGATTACGAAAAATCCTTAAATAAAGAAATTAAATAGGAAGACAATGTTAGCAATGATATGTCTGAAGATTTGGCCTATCAGGGTATCGCAGATGATATTATAGCCGATTTACAAGAGAAATATAATTTAAGACCTAGGAACAAGAATCTTCCAATTGCACCAACAAAAAAGATCTTTCCTAGAGGTGAAACTCATGAAGCAACTCCAAAGGTTGCTGAGAAAAAAACTACAAAAACCCAAACCTCTGACACACAGCATGTCACGTCAAAGTTAGTAAGAACACCCGCTGAGAAAACACATGATCCTATGACTGAAACCAAGTCCGCACCACAAAGAAAAGCTGAAAAGAAAGGAATGGAGGCCCCAAACATATAAAGCGACAAGGCCCTGGGAAATTTTAATCTGGAAAACAAAATAAATAAAATCAAAATCCCTATCCCACTTGTTGAACTGGCTAAAAATCCCATATACCGAAAAAAAATTGCCAAAATGATTAGCTTTTCAGAAGATGAAATCCAGGCTGATGTCATCAACTTAGAAGATGACAAGCTGAACATAGTTTTTGGTCCGCATTTCGAAGGTGCGAGAGACACTGTGGCCCCCTTTTATATCACGTTAACCTTGTTCGACCACCTACTTCATAATTACATGCTAGATTCTGGAGCATCTCATAATGTTATGCCAAAATCCATTATGGAGAAACTAGGTCTCGAAATCACCAGGCCATATGGAGACCTATATTCATTTGATTCAAGAAAGGTCAAATGCATAGGCATGATTAAATACCTGGTGGTAGGTCTGGAAAAAATACCTACAAAAAGCATTCTTATGGATGTAGTGGTCATCGACATCCCTTCGAAGTATGGTATGCTATTATCTAGGTCATGGGGTTCCAAGCTTGAAGGATCTCTCCAACTTGACATGGCATATGCTATGATTCCAGTTTTTGGAGGACAATACACGTGGTTATACAGAGAAACTAGGTTGGCATTCACGATAGGTGATCCACATAACCCAAATAACCATCCTATATATATTGCCGACCAATATTTAGGAAATTGTATATTATCTATTGATGATGATTTTGAAGTAGATATAGATGAAAGCTGTACAGAAGAAAAATATGAAAAAGAAAAAATTAAAAAAAATGTATATATCACTGGTGTATGGAAGATGTATTTTGACGATGCTTCTTCTTTCCTTGGAGCTGGAGCTGGGGCAATCCTTGTGGCTCCTAATGATCAATTTGTAATCCCCTTTTCATATAGGCTTCAGTGGAATGTGGACTGCACAAATAATGTATGCGAGTATGAAGCCTTAGTGTTAGGGGTAGAAGCCGCTAGGAGAATGAAAATAAAAAACCTTGAAGTCTTTGGTGACGTAGAGATAATAATTAAACAAGTAAATCAACAGTACCAGGCCAAACATCCTAGGTTGAGGTCCTACAGGAATTGCATCTGGGATTTGATCGAAAATTTCTTCTCCTTTGTCAAAGTTCATTTCATTCCTCGAAATGAAAACCAACAGGCTGATGCGTTAGCAAAGGCAAACTCTACTTTCACACCTCCTACTGCGTTTAAACTGAAATACCACATACAAATGAGACACTAACCTTCTATACCGAATAACATACAGCATTGGCAAGTCTTTGAAGACGATGAACAACTTCGCAAATTTTTGGAATCTATAGACGAGTTTGTCGAAATGCATCCTGACCAAGAAAACCAAAACGATCCTATTTGGATCATGCAGGAAGGGGAGGACCCTCAAGAGTTCCATGATAAAATCACAAATCATCGAATGCTTATCCTTAAAAATAACCAGATCCCTAAGGGTCTGATTCCCTTGGAAATATTATTTAATCAAGATGATATCCCTTCAAAATCCACTCTATAGCCTCAACCTGAAGAAGTTGAAGACTGTGACATAGGTACTAAAGAAAACTCTCAGTTTGTTAAGCTATCCAAGTATCTATGAAATAAAAAATAAATACGCAGATTTGCTATGAAAGTACAAAGATGTTTTTGCTTGGTCATATGAAGAGCTGAGAACCTATGACACCTATGTGATCGAACATAAGATACCCCTGAAGCCTGGTGTCAAACCCTTTAGACAAAAACTCAGACAAATTAATCCTATTTTATTGCCCATGATCGAAAAGGAAGTCAAAAAACTCCTGGATGCAAAAATAATTATACTATTGAGATACTCTGACTGGGTAGAAAACCTGGTCCTGTTTAGAAAGAAAAAGGGGGAAACTAGACTGTGTGTCGATTTCAGAAATCTTAATAAGTAATCCCTCAAAGACAATTACCCCCTACCCAAAATGGATCATGTTTTAGAAAAAGTAGTGGGGGCAAATAGGATGTCGATGATTGACGGGTTTTTAGGGTATAATCAAATTGCCATCAACAAACACGATAAAGAAAAGACAGCCTTTACCACCCCTTGGGGTACATTTATGTACGATAAGATGTTGTTTGGTTTGATGAATGTAGGTGCTACTTTTCAACGGGCTATGGATATCGCTTTCATTGGCGAAAGAGACAAATTTGTAGTTATCTATATTGATGATCTAACCATTTTTTCTAAATCTGATGAAGATCACCTGATACACCTCAAGCAGATGTTTGAAAAATGCGCAAATTTGGTTTGTCTTTAAATCCCAAAAAGTCTCACTTCGCTATGCAAGAAGGTAAACTTTTAGGCCATATCGTGTCTCGATATGGAATTAGAATTGACCCTAAAAGAGTTGAAGCTATAGACACAATAAGTATTACTAGGAATGTAAAAGAGATTCAGTCATTCTTAGGAAAAATATTTTTTTTGAGAAGATTTATTCCAAATTTTGCTGAAATCGTGAAATCGATCACAGATATGCTAAAGAAAAACAACAAAGTGAAATGGATAGCAGAAGCTAAAGCATCCTTTGCACGCATCAAGAAAGTTATAAGCGAGGCACCTGTACTAGCAAACCCTGATTATCTCAAGGATTTTCTTATTTTCTCATTCGCCTCCGAACACACACTTGCAGCAGTACTCCTTCAGAAGAATGAAGAAGGTTTCAAGCAACCGATAGCCTTTTTTAGCAAAAGTCTTCGAGATGTTGAACTCAGATATAATATAATAGAAAAACAAGCATATGCTATGGTGAAAGCGTTAAAGGCTTTCAGAACCTATGTGTTTCATTCTAAGGTGATTGCGTATGTACCTACTATCTCCGTAAAAGATATTTTGGTTCAATCTGACAGTGATGGAAAAAAAGTATGGTGGCTTGCCAAAATCCAAGAATTCGACTTGGAGATAAAACCAACGAAACTAGTAAAGGGGCAAGGTTTAGCTAAACTCTTAGCTGAATCCAATTTCATAGCTCTTGGAATAAATGGCTCACAGGGAGAAGAAGAGTGTGTGGACATAAATGAACTTGATGAACCAATAGATGAAATCAGAATCGAAGAGAAATTTGCTTCATCAAATTGGTACAAAGACATAGTGTCCTACTTGTTGACCTTGAAGTGCCCAAGTGACTTGTCCCCATCTAAAGCCAGAACGTTGAAGCTGCATGCGGTCACGTACTGTATTTACGAAAGACAATTATATTGGAAGGACCCACTTGGATTCCTATTGGTTTGTTTGGTTGAATCAGAAACAAAAAAGGTCATAAGCCAATTTCACGAAGGAGTGTTTGGAGGACACCACGCCTGAAGGGAAACGACTTATAAGATCTTGAGAGCAGGGTATTATTGGCCCAAACTTTTCTCAGACGTCAACACCAAGTTCCGAGCTTGCAACCCTTGCCAATTGTTCTCAGGCAAACATAAACTCCCAGCAATGCCATTGGTTCCGGTTAAAACAGAAGCACCTTTCCAACAATGAGGATTAGATTTCATAGGTGAAATTAATCCTCATTCTAGTTCTCAACATATATGGATCCTAACCGCTACATATTACTTCACCAAATGGGTGGAAGCTATTCCAACTCGAAGGGCTACTGACTCGATGGTAATAGATTTATTAGAAGAAAATATTTTGTCTAGATTTGGCTTCCCCCGAAATATAGTCACAGATAACGCACAGGCTTTTAAATCTATGACTATGGTAAGTTTATGCCAAAAATATAATATTGTGCTTGTTCATTCCACAACATACTACCCTCAAGGAAATGGTTTGGCCGAGTCTTCAAATAAAAGTACAATCAATATAATCAAGAAAGTGTTGAGCGAAAACAAGAATTCTTGGCATGTGCATTTGAAATACGCTCTATGGGAAAATCGTATAGGCACAAAAAAGTCTATTGGTACTTCCCCCTTCCAAATGGTATACGGGACAGATGTAGTGTTGCCTATAAATCTAGCGCTTCCTATAATGAAAATTTGGCAAGATGAGAAGGAAGAACCAAATCCTATCACAAGAAGGATAAATCAGCTGATTGAAGTCCAACAACATAGGGCCGAAGTGGATGAAAGATTGTAGAAATACCAGGATGACATGAAAGTGCTATTCGATCATAAGGCCAAAGACAAAAATTTTCTCCCCGGATATTTGGTTTTGAAATGGGATGCTAGGAAGGAGGAATCAGGAAAACATGGTAAATTCGATCATATCTGGTACGGACCATTCAAGGTTGCATCTCCTGAAGGAAAAAATTCGTTTATGCTAGAAAATTTGGACAGTAAAATCTTGAATGCCCTTGTCAACGGGCATTATTTAAAACATTATATGGAATAGTTGATTTCCAAAATTCTCACTGTATATACCAGTTTGTTTATTCTTTTTATTTCATAATTTTCTTTGGTAAGTCTACTTTCATTCTGTCAAAAAAAAAAAAAAAAAAGGCCCTGATACTCTTCGTATTGTTCTCTTATATAATTTTGGCTGACAACTCGACAAGTGAAAGTAGAAAACAGACAGCCTTATAGCGGAAGATAAATTTGCCAAAATAGGTAAGGCAAAATAGTGAATTCCAGAAAAGTCTATTTTTTTTCTTCAAACAAAGGTTTTTTATAAGGAATGTGGTGATTGTCTCGTAAGTATAATAGGCCACTAAAAGAATGATTTCAAAATCTAGGCCTTAAGGGTTCCACTTGAAAAAAGGCAGGAGGTAATTAAAATAAACCAAAATGAAAAAACGTCTCCGAGAAAGAGTTCAAAGAGTTGGGTTTAATTTATGACCTCTGTTTTTCGATTTCCAGGTCTTTTCTATGTCTCCCCTTTCTACCCTCAGTTTTGTCTTCTAAAAAAAAAAAAGCTTCTTTCCGGGTTTACCACAGAGGGAGAAGAGATTACGTCTTAACTTTTGAAGCTAAAAAACAGTTCTTAAAAGGTAGACCAGTCCTCATAACTCCTCACTCTCTGACTAAACAAAGTTATGCTTAGGCCAATCCTGACTCTCCTAGGTTTCTTAATAGTTTTCTAAGGATTTAAGCTTGCTCGAAGGAAGACCCCTGAAATTAATCTTCCCCTTTTTCTCTGCGGACTAAGGTGTTTTGAAAGTTAAGAGAAGGTTGGTATAGAGTAATCAAAACAAGTTGACAGACCTCCACTGTAATTCTTACACAGATACCATCCCTGGTATATTAAGTACCACTGATTTCCCCCACTTCATATTCAAAAAACAAAATATAAGACAGATGGTGAAAGGAATATTTGATTGCCCCCATTTAGTCCAAAAGATGATGAAAATAAATTCATTTAAATGATTTCCCTCCTCTTAGTATAAAAATACAGATAACTTCACTGGGGTACTGAATAGGCTCGTTGGCAGTGAAGCAATATCTGAGGTTAAATGCATAACTCGGATTCGAAGTGGTGAAAGGAAATTCAGTAAAAAGCGACAGATAACTTCACCGGGGTACTGAACAAGCTCGCTGGCAGTGAAGCAATATTTGAGGTATCTGTAAGGTTGTCATACTTAAATATCACTCTACTCTAGTTACCATTTTTTTCGAAACTGGATCTACATCCCAAGTTCAGACAGGGCTCCCCAATTAAAAATATGAATTCTGCTTTGTTTGATGCAAGACGAAAGCCACAAAATCTGTTGGGTTTCCTAGGATTGTTTTGATCATCTTAACGCTAACTTAATTTCAGTAACGAGAAGGAGAAGATCATGAATGGGACTGCAACTGAGTTTACAAAAAATAAGAGTTTTGAAAAGACTTTCAGAAGTAAGGATGAAATCTCTTTTTTGTCTGTATCCCCTTCCTTAGCAATTTCTACAGAGATAAACCCTTGACTCCATTAACCCAATAAAGGCACTAAGTCTAGATGTTCTCCTCAACCCACAAGGAGACGAGGTCCCCAATTGGAGCCTATGTTGAAACAAATTTTAAATTTTTTATCCCTAAGACCTAAACTTTCCTTTTTCAGGTTTTGGCTGTTCATAAAGCATGAGCTTTGTTATCCTTCCCAAGCGTTCGGTACCGATCTCCCGAAAAAATTTATTCTTTAAATAATAAAAGGCAAAAAACCTAAAACGTTATAAGAATCCCGACACATTTTCTATAAAGTTATTTTAATCATGATAAGCTTTAAACCTAATGGAGTTAAGATTAACTTTAAAAAGTTTTCGGGATTCGGGGTTTGCTGAGACCATATATTTCAATACATTTGAATCATGAAATCTTGATCCCCGATTTCCCGAAAGAATGAGGTTAATCCTTAATCCTAATTAATTAATTTACTAACACAAAAAAGTTAAGGCTTAAGTTAATCATTTCACGATTTCGGGAATCGGGATGCAGTGATAACATATCTCTTGTCAACTCGATCTCCGAAATATCGAAACGTGAAATCTCGACTCAAAATCTATAAAAATCTAAATTGATTCCGTTTGGAGGTTAATCCTTAATCCTGATTAATTAATTCGCTAATATCAAATTTTAGGGCTTAAGTTAATCATTTCGCAATTTCAGAAATTGGGATGCAGCGATGACATACTTCTTGTCAACACGATCCTCGAAATCCTGAAATTCTTAATACCGATCAATTATTTTGCTAAAACGAATTTAAGTCTTAATTAATCTTGTCGTGATTTCGCAATTTCGAAAGTCGGGATTCAGTGATAACATACCTCTTGTCAACTCGATCCCCGAAATCCCAAAACACGAAATCTTGACTCTTAATCTGTGATTACTACAAATCAACTCTGTTTCGAAAGCATGATTAATGATAATCAATCTTTTTAGGTTTTGCTCACGTTTCGATTTCCGATTGAATGAAATGTTCTAATTTTTAAATTCAAAAGCGCCAAAATGTGGCCACTTAAAAAAAAAAAAAAAAACTGGTGATATATGACACTAATGTGTATCTCAGTAAATATCTACCACATTAAATTTCTTGAATTCTTTTCAGTTGCGTCAGTCCCATCATTGTTAAATGAATTAAAAGAGAATTTGAAGGTCTGTGTTTCACAACATTTTCTGTTTCATTCTATCAAGCGCAAGAATCATTCAGCTGAGCTCATACATTCCTTTTATGTGACAGGTTTTCCATCTAACTTAAAGTCATGGCACCTAAAAAGGCACCGAAGAAGAGTGAAGATACACAGGAAGGAGATATCATATTTGACACTACGCCACACGCTATCGATTCCATTAAATCTTGGACACAAATCTCTGAACTCCTGGAATTCGAATTCAAGAATCTCATACTGATTCTGATAATCACTTTCAAGATATAGTAGAATCAGAGCATCATAAGATCGCGACGCGCCCTCGACTTTTGGCGTATAACGATATGATCAGTTGGGCACTGGAAAAGGTTGATATTCCAATGAGGAGCATCTTAAATAATCAAGGGGTCATTGTCGACTCGTTCAGGCCATAACATATACAAGTAATGTATAAGCTTTCATCGAATTCTAAGTACACTTTTAATGCCGAGTTTTTAGCTGAATTTCAAAGGAAAGAGTTTACTGAGGCGAATTGAACTTATCCTGATTTAATTAGAGATTGGTCGAGATGTCCATCAAATTTTAGAGATGATACCCATGGGTTTTATGCCACGACATCTTTGAATGAGTGCATGGTCTATGTAGCTATTATCATGTGTAGATTGTTCGGGAGAAAGGATCCCTGCCATTTTCATGCAGATTGGGTGCCCTTTTTAGAAGAAGCTTCAAAAGGATTCACTTTCAATTGGAGTAAAATTCTATTTGATAATCTAGCTCAAGAAGTTTCAAACTATAGAGTTGCGAAATCAAAAGGTCAACCAGTGGCCTTTTATATGTCAGTGTACATTATGGACGTAGTTTTCTTTATGACTCCTTTTCCCTTGATGAATTGGAGTTGGAACATAAATTTCCCTGAGCCCATTCATGAATATCATTCTACACTTTGGGAAGAAAATGCTAAGAATGAATTTTACGAAATTTTTCATTTTATAATAATTCCAATGCATAAAATGTTTCATGGCTGTGAACCCCCTCGTATTTCTGAGTCAGTCTCAAGAAATAGCAAAGAAATAGCCGACTAGTTTATTGATGAGAACTTTTCTTATGTTAGGGTTTATGGGTGCTCAATTCCCCCTCATGCACTTCCGAAATTCCTCCCGGACAGATTGGTATTGAGGGAGGTAGCACATCAAATAGTGAAAGGTGGTATTGGAATAGAGCTAAAAGTATCTCAAAAGAAATCCTGGCCAACCTTCCCTGTGTATGTCGAGAAATTTTCATTACTAAACCTCGACCATTCCAAAGTAGAGGCTGAAGCATTAGAAGAAATAAAACTGGTAGATATTGAGCACAGAAAGCATGACCCCTATCAATTAGTAAGAAAACATTTGATGCACTGTAATTTGAAAGCTTATGAGCACGAAACATCTGTTTATGATGACATTTTCAAGGAGGGTAAAACTTATGAAGAAGTATTGAACATGGTACATGCCATGTCATCTGACTCACAAGTTGGTCTCAGGTCATTCCAGAGTCATAGACAAAGTTGTTTACCAAAGAGTTTACAGGGCGAATCCACGACCCCTCCTCTAGAGAAGGAAGGGCCTCCTCCAGGCTTTGAAATAAATGTACAGGATAAAGAAAATACAAAAGGAAAAATGGAGGGTGAAATGCCTTCGCAAGAAACAGAAGTCCCCCAGATTGAAAAATCAGAGGCAGGAAAAGGAAAGGAGTTAGAAACACCTTCAGAAATCCCTGAGAGTTTTCCAAAAAAGGTAGGAGGAACAACATCGACAGAGCTTGGAAGTCCCATTACTTCCTTGGCTCCATTGCAGTCTACTTATGGAAACCCCCATGAGGGAGCTTTATATGTAAGTGATCTTGAGCCTATTTCTGGAGATGAGATTCCTCCTTCAAATTATTTTTACAGTAAGAAGAGAAAGGCAATCCTTCAATAGGAAATTCATCCAAGAGGAGATATGATGGTTAAAAAGCATAGGGTCATTATAGATGGACAAAAACTTAAAGAAGAAGAATTCTCTACAGAGATAGCAGGCATAATGGGAGCTTTAGCGTCGGCGAATTTATACTCTGCGGGCAATTTGAAAACTATGTTGGAACAAAAAGACCAAATGATAGCTCAACTGGAGGGTCAATTGAAAGAGACCGAAAGAAATATCAGTTGGGGAATAAAAAAGGGTCTAGAACAAGCTAGATTAAATGATATTCAAGATATTTAGAAAATGAAAACAATCTTAGAGGAAGAAAATCAGAAAATACAGGTCACTCAGGCATGGGTCTTAAAGAAAGAAGAAACAAATAAACAATTACAATATAATATTAGTTCCATTTCAAATAAAGTGGTAGAGCTTGAAATTTTCGAGGCCCAAGTATTAGGAATACATTTAAAGATAGAAGAAGAACAACAAGGAGTGTTTTTTAATCTAGAATTTGTCCAGAATTACTTTCAGGAAACTAATAAATCCTTGGAAGATATTCTCCAGAAAGAAAGAGAAGTAAAAGCAGCTAGAACGACTTTCCAAAAAGCAGTGGCCCTTTCAACGAAGGAGGAGGTCAGAAATATTCAAAAACTATCTGTTTCAGAGCAGGTTAAAGGAGATGTAATACTCAAGGTGTGGGAGGCAAACCTTGCAGAAAACAAAAGAATAACTAGGGTGGTCAATGATGATTGTCAAGGAATTTTTGATCTTTTAGAAAAATCTTCTTTGAACATTGGAAAAAACGACTGTCCAGGGTTGTTAGGGGAAATTAATATTGTCAAGAATCAGTTAAGATTTAAAGAAGAGCTGGAGGAAATGTAGGTGGAGATCCCCAAAATAAAGGTAATCAATGTCACTGAAATCAATAAATGGATAGTGATGCCAAGCTTAAAGTTGCAAACTATTAAGTTCACAAGGAAAATAATTGAAGATCGTCTGCCATAACTGCAGAGAAAGTTTTTCTTATTTGAAGCAAAGGATATTCCAGAAGCTCCCAGATTTTTAGTACAGTTCCTGGGAAAATGTGTTTGTTGTCTTAAAGTAGAAGGAGCAGGTTCATCAACACAGACATGAAATACTCTTTTGAAGATTTTCATCATTAAAATAATAAAGCAGTTAGAAAAGAAATGTAAATGGTTTGACATTGTTCATCCATGCAACTGTACTCTTAGGAAGTTGGTTAATCACCAACGGGAAAAATATTTGATGATCATGTATAAATATGTTTTCACAAGACTGAGAAAGGGATTTTTGTTTTTGAGAGAGCCGATTGTATTAATTTTTTTTTTCCATCCATTGTGATATAAATAATGCAGACGAGATTATGAATTCTATCAACTTGAAGCTATGTGTTCTTTAACCCTGTTTACAATTTTTATGTTTCTTTTTCAATGTCCTTCTAATGAATGATCAACTATAAGTTTATTTCATAAATCTTTTGTAGTTTGAATTGATTTGGTTATCAAATTATTTATAGTTTTTCCTCTGAAATTGCTACCAGTAATTTTAAGACCTGTAGATCATTTGAATGATTATATTTAACACTTCATTAGAAATCACGTTTTCCTCTTTACTTCCTGTTACAATATGAGATTCGTTCGTGATTAAAGCCTCATATTTTTTCAGCAGTATTGCTTTGTTATTTTACTATTCTCAAAATTATTTCAAGTCCAGGAAGCGGCCTTAACTGTTATTATATTATTATTTTGAATTTCAAAACTATTTTTCCTATTTTCATCCCTTAAAAACTGGAGCAACAATTTATCAAATTTTTTTATAAGTTTTAATTAAAACTTTATTTTCCATGACTGTCCCAAGTAATAGACAACCCAACGTAGAACCTGGCCTCCAAGATCAAACTAGCATTGCTTTGAACCTTTTTAACACTATTTTGCAAACAACAACTAACCGAGCTGAGTTAGAACGTTGATGGGCTTCTATTGAGAGAGATATCAGCATCCAAGAACAACGGGAAGATAGACAGAGGAAGTTGAGAAACTGAATCTGATTTACTCTTGTGTTTTATTCTTACCCTTTAATTACCTTTACCTTTACGGATGCTGTAAAGCCCTAATATTGGCTCATTACCCCTTAATTGGGGCATATTATATTAGCAATGTTATTTTATTTATGTCGGCTTTAGGCCATTAGTTTTAATTTAGATTA
>SNQJ01S0145649.1:30778-46290 GCA_010110895.2 Picea sitchensis | reverse complement strand
TGCATAATATTTTACATCACTCTCGTACTTAACCATTGATTAGAAATGTATAAGTGCTGAAACAGTTCAAACTGCAGATTAGCATTTGAGGCCTGTTGCTAAAACACAGAGCTGTTACACAGTCCAGGGTCGCAGATGATGAAACACAGAGTTGTTACACAGTCCAGAGTCGCAGATGCTGAAACACAGAGTTGATACACAGTCCAGAGTCGCAGATGCTGAAACACAGAGTTGATACACAGTCCAGAGTCACAGATGCTGAAACACAGAGCTGTTACACAGTCCAGAGTCGCAGATGCTGAAACACAGAGCTATTACACAGTCCAGAGTCACAGATGCTGAAACATAGAGGAAGTCGTTACACAACCCAGGACCGACGATGCTGAAACACAAAGGAAGTCATTACACAATCAGCGGTCAACAACAACTCTACAACAGTCACATGTGAGCCAAGCACCAACCATCGCTCCTACATGGGAATGCTGAAACAGTCAAGAGCGCAAATCCCATGGCTGAAACAACCTGCGATTTGCGATGCTGAAACAACATCAGCAGCAACGAGAAGGAACTGTTACTCCAGCCGTAACAACAACACCTCATTCAACACTTGTAATAGCATTCTATTGCGCGAGACTAGGACATCCTATTCTGGTTTAGAAAGTCGATATGACTAAGAATAGGACTCAGATATACATTATAATTTTTGATCAATTGTATCGAAGGGGTTCCCTCTTTAAATAAGAGGAAATCATCATTCGAGGGATACAAGTTTTATGTATTGAGAAAGCTTCAGAGAGAGGGACGTACTTCATTTCCAGATTGTAATATGATACTTTGATAGATGAATAAAAGACTGCTTTGAGTATCCTTCTCTAGCCTTCTCGTTTCAGGGGAATCTTGTGAGAAGGGAGGGCCCACCTTCTTCACAAGATTCACCCATTAGTTTTATAGTGTGTTAGTGTAGATTTTGTTTATGCCTTGATTAACTTTCGTCTTGCTGAAACACTACTTTTAATGAATTCTTCTTTGCTGAAACACTACTGAACTCTGTCTTGTTAAGAACTTCAGTTTATTGAATGTTACATTATCTTCACGGAGTTCACAAACATTTTCATTAATGATCTTGTGTGGTGATTTTATGAGGTTTGCTAATCAGAGGCTGGATTAAGGGTCCGTGCTTAGAAAGGAAGGGATTAGAAGGTCCTGGTCTCTGTAGATTTCAATTATTTCTGCAAGTGTGCTAGTCAGAGACTGGGTTAAGGGTCCCTGCTTAGAAAGGAAGGGATTAGAAGGTCCCGTTCTCTGTAGATTTCAATTGTTTCTACAAGTGTGCTAGTCAGAGACAGGGTTAAGGGTCCCTGCTTAGAAAGGAAGGGATTAGATGGTCCTATTCTCTATAGATTTCAATTGTTTCTGCAAGTGTGCTAGTCAGAGACTGGGTTAAGGGTCCCTGCTTAGAAAGGAAGGGATTAGAAGGTCCCGTTCTCTATAGAATTAGTAAGCTTCCAGTTATTTTTCACAAGTGTGCTGATCAAAGACTGGGCTAAGGGATCCTGCTTAGAAAGGAAGGAATTAGAGGGTCCTTTTCTCTGTTAGATAGAGTTATCCTTCTACGCATTAATGTTTTCATGAAAGTGTGTTAACCAAAAACAAGGTGCTGGAGTTCCTGCTTGGGAATAAGGGTCCTGTTCTCTGTTTACAGAATAGTTGTTCTTTCCTGTTGCAATTTTCATTCTAATGTAATCCAGGGTTCTTTAGATTAATCTTTAAAGATCTGCAATAGGTAGGTTACTTTCCTGTAATTCAAGACAGAACTTCAGTTCATTCAAGGCAAGTGTGATTAATATATTTTCCTTTACTACAACTCTGAGTTGCTTTTGGAATTGATCATATATAGTGCATGGTTATCTTTGAAATAAACAGACTTCCCTGGGTTGACAATTTATGTATCACTTGATTGTTTGAATTAATTAAGCAATTATAGTGACCAACAGCTGCAGGGAATCATAGGTTGAAGATTCTGTTAGAATATAATGGTTGTGCTCATTTAACCATAGGCAATATCACTATTTTAACCCAACCATAGGCCGAAGCCACCCCCAAGCACCTTAACCTTGACAGAGAATCATTCTGGAAGCAAACCCTAGGCTAGATAGACAAACAAAGGGTGGTGCACCTTTATCCAAGGATATTGCACCAAGAAAGAGATGATCAGAGAGTCCAAACCATAACCGAGAGATATTCCATGCCAAAACCAAAATCCATTAGCTGTAGCAGCTGCAACAACAACTCTGCTCCAAACTTGTGCACAAACTGGCCAACTGCAGTGCGCACAAGTGTTTCTTTTGCAATTCTAACAATGCCTGTTGGAATGAAGACTGGCCTCCTGTATTTATACTAAATCTGGCAAACTTCCTGGGTTGACTTCTCATTATGGGTTCCTATTTACTTATTATATAATATTTCCTTTAGCTGACTTCTTCTATTGGAGGCTAACCTAATACAAGTTATCCTCTTGAGCTGACTTGTCTTCTAGGGTTATTATCCAAATAATTAGGGTTTCTTCTTGCTTCCCAGAATATTCTATTCTCATCAGGTTTACACGTGGAGGTAAATACCTCCCACAACTACCATAATATCAACACTCCCTCCTAGCTAGGGAGTTATTGAAGGTAATGGTCTTGAGCACAAACATACCATTCACCCAGTAGCATCAATATAGTTGTATAGACTATCTCATGACTAGATCATGAGCACCATCATCACTATCAATTTTATTAGCTGCATCATTTGTCGAAACCATACTCCATCCGAGTAATCATACATGATGTTGGATAAGTCACTCACTCCACAGAGTGACAAAAGAACCATTCTTCTAATATGGACATATGTCTTGGAAGAATAAATGTCCTGGACCATTTTCCATCTGGGAAATCTCTATCCATCCATCTAGCTGATTAAACATTTTCCAACACTACTGATAGCCTTCAAGGCAATCAGAACAATGTCATTCAATAGAACACAACTGTGTCTATCCATAGTTGTGCACAACTACTATCCAGTGGTACACTACCACACCAAGTAGCACACAGATACTTTATCAATGACATATAGTCACAATCAGTGGAACACATCCACCACAATAGTATAAATCTATTGTTCAGAGACATACAGTCTCCATAACAATCATATCATCTGATATCAACCTGCACATAAAATATTGTTATGATATAAACTGAGTCATCTAGGCCATTCTTCCACTCACATCTATGATATTTGGAAGAGCATCTACCCTCATAAGGTAAAACATTAATGATGAGCTATCTAGACTATTCTTCTCATGCAAGGAATAATAATTGTCCCAATTTCTGAGCCTGGACCATTTCCTATCTGGGGCATTTCTCCAGCACTAAACAAAGTGCAACCTGGAGAGAACGAATCTTCCCTAGGGAATGCCTGTCCCTCATTGTTGAACTTGGATCGACACTAAACAAAGTGCAGCCTGGAGAGAATGAATCTACCCTAGGGAATGATTGTCCGGACCATTTCCAAAGAAAATGACTATCATGCACCAACCTCCAAAACATACCATTCTTAAAAAATGCTCACAACTGTGAGCTTCGAAAGAATGATTGTCCGGCAAGGCGGACCAGTATTCTTGACCACTACTAAGAGTGATCGTCAAGAAGAGAGTATGTCCTAGACCATTCCCTATGTTAACCACAAGGGGAATCACTATCTATGGTACATCAACAATCCATCGAACCATTTTCATTACGAAAATGACCATTCTATTTGGACCGTTTTCCGAACTGGAAAATGCCCGTCCATCAGAAATCTCAAACCACTTTCCAAATTGGAAAGGAACTTCTCATCCTAGACCATTTTTTGAACTTGAAAAATGACTGTCCATAAATCAATAACACATCAGTGTTCCCTCCCAACCTGGGATTCATCTCTTTCTTTTTGAATAAGGAAATTGTCTCCACGAGCTCCAGCTTGAGTACACAATTTTTTTTATCTTGGACAGAGGCTTCACCAAAATCTCTGCTTATCTTCTCATCTTTGGACATATATATTGGAGAACCACTTTCTCTTTTCTGGACTTCGTCACGGAGAGTGTAATGGTTGATCTCAATGTACTTTGGTCTTTCTGGAACACTATTTTTCTCTGAAGGCTTCATATAGTTCTGATCAAAGTAGTATATCATTGTTGGATTCATCTTCTTTTTCTTGCCATCTCAGAACATTGTGGCAGGGCTCAAACTGGAACATATCTATGAGAGTTTGTCATGGATTATCAATCCATCATCCCGGATTTCTGAGTAACCATTCTGATACAATATCTCTGTTATATAAATCTTTTCACCATGCTTTTGTTGTGTATTGAAGGATCTTCACCAAGTTGTTTGAATCCATACAAGATCTTCTTCCATATGCATACAAGGGTCTCTTTCTGGTATACCTCAAATCCTTTGAGGTTTCTCTACATGTAAATTCCAACCTATGGAATTGAGGATGATATATTGGCTCATGTAGAGGTACGTCTGGTTTACAAGAAATCATCATAGTCTTCTCCCTCCATCTGGGAGAACTTATAGTTCTGGATATTGCAATGCTTTCATTCATAATTCTTCCATACATTGTTCTTCAACTTTCAGTTCCTCTGCTTGATTGCTTTTAGTTATTTCATATCAGGCTAGTAGTCTTATGATTCTCAATACACTGATTGGTTGTTCTGTCTTTTCTTTCTCTCTTGGAATCTTCATGTTATTCCTCATGTTTCTCTTTAGCTCTTGAGTTCATGGAGTTTTCTATAGATTCCATGCTTTGAAGATTCCAACTTCTTTCTTTCATCATAGGATCATGGATGTGGATGGAAAACCAAGGATTACTTTAATGCTTCTTTTCAAAGAAGACTTCTTTTGAATTCACATTGAACACGTGCTACTTTTCATGGTTTCTACCATGGATAGATACTTCATCATCTTCAATGGATCATATAATTTAGTATTAGATCCCTCCTAATCCTTGCTTCATGCATGAATGCATGTTCTTCTTTTGATAATATAATTGGCTCCCTCCATCTACGAGAGTCCATGCTTCCGTCTGCATCCTTATTTCCTTCTGTAAGGTGTCAGAAATATTTTTCCAATTTCCTCTTGATTGTTGACTTCTTTCTGTCTTTAATTCTTATAGGTTTCTTCAAGATTGATTCTAATAATAACTTCCACATGAATTTTTACCAGGGGTTGTTGATGTACTTCATCCTTTCATGTGTATTGTTTGACTTCTAGCAATCCTTATCTTGTTGTTCTTCCATTATGTTCTAAGAAATAGATATGCAAGATATGTACAGAAAACATGGTATGTACAAGAACTATGAAGAGTGTTGTTTACCTTGTCTTAGAAGAAGAAGTTTGTTTCATCCTCTTAATCTTATTTGAAGTTTCCTTTTCTTCGGCAACTGATGCTTCGTGTGTCTCCTTCCTTCTGTTCATGCTTGCGGAAAATGCATCCCATGTCTTGGGAAGACCGTTGAGTACTTCATTTACCAATTCCTTATCTGAGATGATCTCTTCAATAGATTGTAGTTTATCTCTTAACTGATATATCCTCACAAAGTATGATGTTATGTTTTCATCATCATTCATCTTCATGTCACAGAGCTCATTCTTCAAACTCATTACTTGTCCAATGTTTCCGATTGAGAAGAGGATTGTTAGGGCATCATACATCTTCTTAGATGAGTCAAGATGGGATATGTAGGGTATCAAGTGGTATTTTATAGAGTCCACTATGATACTCATGGCATTGATGTCACTATCTTTGAATGTCTCCATAACTGCAACGTTCTACGGTTCCTTCTCTTTTCCTTATTCAAACTCTAGTTCCACGATGTTTCCTTTCACGATATCCAACACTTTATTCTTGGAAAGGATGAGGTCAATCCTTGTCTTCCACGCTCTGAAGTTAGAATCCCCATCTAACTTGTTTTCTAACTTCATAGAGTAAGTCATGGTTTCCTTGACTGGGTCAACCCTAGATTTGACCAAAAACTCAAACTTGACATTTTTGCTTGCTAAGAGTACCAGGAGATGTGCTAGGCTAAGGCACACTAGTCTATCCATAAATTAGCTCAATCCATTCAATTAAGGTGCTTCAATGACAGGGTTAGGTTTTCTGCAACTGCACTTTCTAGTAACCCTAGCGACAGTGATTTGGTAACTGCTCTTGCTAGAAACCCTAGTGGCAGTTCTTCAACGAGCTTAGTATCCTTATGGCTATGCTCCTTTCCAGTGGTTTAGACTAAATGAAGGAAGTGTGGGCCCATAACCTGTTAGAATATAATGGGTGTGCTCATTTAATCATAGACAATATCACTATTGTCACCTAACCATAGGCCGAAGCCACCCCCAAGCACCTTAACCTTGACAAAGAATCATTCTGAAAGCAAACCCTAGGCTAGATAGCCAAACAAAGGGTGGAGCACCTTTCTCCAATGATAACACACCAAGCAAGAGATTATCAGATAGTCCAAACCATAACCAAGAGATAGTCCAAGCCAAAACCAAAATCTGCTAGCTGCAATAGTTGCAACGACAACTTTCCTCGAAACTTGTGCACAAACCGGCCAACTACAGTGCGCACAAGTGTTGCTTTTGTAGTTTTGAGAATTCCTATCAGAATGAAGACTGGCCTCCTGTATTTATTCTAAATTTGGAAAATTGCTTGGACCGAATTCTCATTATGGGTGCCTATTTACTTAGTATATAATATTTATTTTAGACAACTTCTTCTCTTGGAGGCTAATAACCTAATACAATTTATCCTCTTGAGCCAACTTGTCTTCTAGGGTTATTAGCCAACTAATTAGGGTTTCTTATTGCTTCCCAAAATATTCTATTCTCGTCAGGTTTACACATGGAGGTAAATACCTCCTGCAACTACCATAATATCAACAGATTCAGTCTTACATTTTCTTCTATATCTATCGGATTTACTCCTTATTTTGTCATCTCCCAATATATTAGACTCTACTTCAAGGGTTGCATATTTCATATGAGCTAAAGAGGTAGCTCTTCTATCTCTCAATAGGAGGTAAAACTGAGGGTCAAAATCACTGGCATAGGTAATCTTGGCAGAGGTTTCTATAGGCTTTATTTCATTGGGAATCTTATTGTACATTTTATTAAATATTTTTGAGAAGTCTAAAATAGATTCCCCCTCTTTCTTCTTGAGTGACTCAAATTCTGTAATATAAGAAATAAAATATTTTTTATCCCCCCAATGCTTCAAGAATGAATCATCCAGAGCTTCAATTCCAACAATAGATCCAGGAGTCAAACCCCTAAACCATTTCATAGCCTCACCATCAAGGATCTGTACAAAAACTCTCATCCACACATCTTCATTTTCAATGTTAAGATTATCTGCATAACTATAAAAAGATGAAAGGTGTTATTCTGCAGTTATGTCTTCCCCCCATGTGAACTTGGGTATGTATTTAAGGTAGTCTCCAACTGGGAGAGCATTCATAGGATGAGGTAAAACAAGAGGGGCATATCTAGCAGCCACTATGGAATCCATTCTGTTTATAGGAATATTATCACCTACTATTTGGATGTGAACTGTAGGAGAACAAGCAGAAGATGGAGCTTGGAAATGTAGGAATAGAACTGTGTTTCTAGGGGATAGGGGAAACGATTGAGTGTTGAAGGATAATGGTATAGGTTTCAAAGTAAAATAATTCCCCCCCTCTTTAGTTACAACAAATTTGATAGGAGGAGGAGGAGGAAAACCCAAAGTGGGAAAATATTCTAAGCTCCTAGGTCTAATCCACTTTACAATATCATGGGAAATAGGGGGGATTCAAAAATTTCTCCTTCAAAATGAAGACTAGGAGGGGGGAGTTTAATAGGAAAGATTTAAAAATCTAAACTTATGGAAACTCCAGCAGATGGTATAAAAGGAGAAATGGATACAGCTACTGGAGTTTTAAAAGAAGAATCATGTAAATTACCAGAATCACCTGGTACAGCAGCTGAAAGTCCTTCTTGAGAGGTCTTTCCTTTCTTGATAATATTTTATGGGTCAACGTGAGGTGTTGCCAAAGGTAGTTGTGGAGTGGACCTCGTTTGTATGCCTTTGGGATCCACAACTGAACAGTGAATTCGCCATGTGCAAGATGCAATATTTAAGGTATTGATTTCTGATGCACCTTCAGAATCAAAATTTCTTTGTCATTCAATCCCAGGGAAATTTCTTCAATTCGTTCTCCGAAAATGATGCCATGAATGTTAGCACTGAGATTCACCCTCAGATTTCAGGAGGATAAGCCCAATACCCATCAAAATGTTGGTGGAGGTAGATTTATGAGTGGAGGTCAAATGGACAAAGCTCAACATGAGAATGTTTTAACACAAAAAATTGGACTAGGAATGCATAAGAAAATGAGGTTCTCATTAGCTTCAGTCAATGGTTTAAGGTTAAAGTTGAGAAGGGGGAAGACTTAGTGAGGAAAGTGGATAAGTCTTCCATGAGCATCCGACCTTCAAGAATCTTGGTGTAGAAAAACTTAGGAACAAGAGCACTCTTGAACTTAAGTTTAAGATACTGAAATATATCACATCATCATTATAATCAAACCTCAATTACAATACAATCACGACAACTCATCTATATCATCCATGCCCAAGCATTTCATCACAATAGGAAACAATATAGTGAAAGAAACTGACTTCTATTAATGACAAAGTCTTAGGTCTCATACATAACTAGAGCACAACTCTGCTATCAAACTATTACAAAATAGGGAGCTTTTCTCAACCATCGACCATAAAAAAATCTTGAACTGATCTATTTATAATCAGATCAGTGGAAAATCACTAGGATATTCATCTGGCCATCCTATCCAAGCATTTCTTTCTGTGCATCTATCTATCAGACTATGCGTGTTTCCTCCTATCAGACGGAAACTTAGATCAGTATGGCCCTGCAGAAAAAACCGCCCATTGTGGTACCTCGAGATAAAATTTATGTCTCCTCGGCTAGAGCTTCCATGCCTTCTATTTATGGAGTGAAATGAGGTTTCAACTACTAATCCTCTTTAATTAACTGAATTCCCCTTAGGATCGCGGCGTGACTTGACGACTAGGAGGCGATCATGTGCTGCTATTGGATTCGACGCTAAACGAGCACGTGATTTCGGGGTCGTCAAAAGTGGTTTGGACCCACACCAATTTAGGGCCCAAAATGCACCACCTTCTGCCACGTAGCTCTCCCATGATACCGTGGTTTGGATTGTGGCCCAATCAAGGAATTTTAATGCCCAAGCATGTTGCAACACCAAAATGACTTGTGGTCGTTGATCTGGTCGTGATCTATGATCTGGGTGCACCTACTATTTTAGCGCCCCTACCAAAGCTTTATCTTCCTACCAACTATGGAATCCTTCCAACTGCATTTAGAGATGGCACTAAATCGAAATGCACAAGGGATATCCATCATGGAAAACTGCACCCGCTCGTTCTCCTCTGCTTATGACTATCACATGTGACCCTTGATGATTTCATGTGATAACAGGTTGCAAGTCATGAAATTAATACCCCATTTACAAAAGGGGCATGTTGTAATTATTGGATGGATAGGAGCAGGTGGTGCTCTGGATTTAACTGCTTATAGTTGACACTTGTCGCAACGCTTGAAGGAATGGATGCAATCATAAAATAAGGTGGGCCAAAAGTAACCAGCCTGAACCACTTTCTGGGATGTGGATATACTGGAGAGGTGACACCCGAATGTGCCACTATGGCAATCATTTAGGAATTATTATGCCTCTTCGATGGTGAGGCAACAATGGAAAATAGGGTCTACCCCCATACGATAGAGAACATCTCCTATGAGGAGGTAGCATGAAGCTTGGTGATAGATGTGGCGGTGGTCCTCTCGAGAGAGATGAGGGACAATTTTTTGCACACGAAGATATATGAGAATTTCATTGTACCATGGGTCATTGGATGAAAATAAAAATAAATATTCATCTGGAACATTTTCATTCATATGAGGTGAGATGAGTTTGATGGAAAGTATGAAATTAGCTCTACGAGGATGAGGGATTTTTTTATCTTGGGAGTTGTGAACTCGATATTATATTCTTTGAGGATGATGATCCAATGAGAAAAGTTTCCATTAATCTGGCATCGGATGAGAAGGTATTTCATTGGATTGTAATCTTCCAAGACCTTGGTAGTTTGAAGAAAGATATAATGGAACAGTTTTTGAATTGCAAGGACAATTGCCAGGAATATATTCTCATCGTGATTGTACTTTATAGGCAGCTCAAATATATTTTTTCTTATATATTAAATGACATGCTCATAGTGGTCATCACCTACTTGGACTAGCACTCCTACAACATAAACCTATGAGGCGGACAGATACATGATATAATACCTATCAAAGAATAGGGGACTGATTAGGGGTGCTTTACTAAGTGCTTCTTTGAGGGAGTCAAAATAAGCTTGGACATGTTGGTCCCATTGGAATGGGATGCCATGCCATAGTAAGCGCAAGAAGTCGTGGGTGAATATTGCATAGTTAGGAACAAAATGGCATAAGAAGTTGGCTTTTCCTTGGAGACTTTGCAGTTGGCGCAAGTTCTTTGGAGGGGGGATTTCATTAATGGCTTGGAATTTGAGGGGGTCCACTATGATCCTTTCTTGGGAAATGATGAAACCAATAAGGCATCCATATGTAGCACATAACACACACTTACTGGGGTTCAAGTGGATATTGTATCTACGACGGTGTTGAAATACAAGTCATAAATGTTCTAAATTCTTTGAACGCTTCTTTGACCAAGTCGTAAGATCATCTAAGTAGGAAAGGATGATATGGGTGAGATCATGAAAAGAACATGTCATGGCACACTGGAAAGTGTCTACTACATTCTTGAGCACACATGGAATGACTTGGTAGAAGAAATTGCCCCAAGAGGTTGTAAATGCATTTTTGTATTGGTCTACCTGGTGGATTTGGATCTGGTTGCAGTTTGTAGCCAGAGAAGTTGTCCATTAGTGAGAGGACTTCATGGTCGACACAGGAATTGATCACTTGGTCAATGAACAGGGTAGGGAAATTTTCTTTGGTACAATCTTGATTGAGTCCTTGGGCTCGTGCAAACATGGATGGTAACCTTTTTTTGTTGACGGGTTCTAGGTTCGATACCCAAGATGTATATACAATGGGATATATGAACCTAATGAGCATAAATTAATAGATTTTGTCTTTGATATCCATGGGATTTGAGGGATGTAGAGGTATTTTAGTTTAACAAATGGGGGTGACAATAGAGACCCGTATGTCTATGCAATGTTCAACAATAGTTGGGTCTAATCTGGGCATTTTTGTGTATGACAAGGAAAAAAACATCCCATAATTCCTGAAAGGGATACTTTTAAGTAGATATTTATTTAGGAGAGCATGCAACGCCGAGGGTGATCTCTTAGATAATACCGAGTTTGAGTGAGATGCAATGTTCAACAATAGTTGGGTCTAATCTGGGCATTTTTGTGTATGACAAGGAAAAAAACATCCCATAATTCCTGAAAGGGATACTTTTAAGTAGATATTTATTTAGGAGAGCATGCAACGCCGAGGGTGATCTCTTAGATAATACCGGGTTTGAGTGAGATGTCAACTTTGAGGGCTGTGAATATATTCTCCATGTTCCTTTCTTCAAAAGTGGCGGGTGTGGGGATTGGATACTTGAACCAATCCACATATCTGGGGGGGGGAGAAATATTTAGTTTCAATCGCACAAACTTGAGTGTATAGGCATGGTTGAAATGCTTCTTGGGATAATAATAAAGATATGTGATGCATGGCATCCCATGGGGGATTAGGTGATGTCATGGCCTCTAAGATATCTTCATCATATTGGAAGATGTGGGAAAAAATTGGGTCCTCGGAGGTTTGAACAGGAAGATGGGATGATTTGGTATCCAAGGTTTTATTAAGACCAGAGATGAAGTTGGCATCTATGGAAAGTGTATGAGATGAGGATGGGTGATCATCAATTATGTCCAAGTTAAGTGGATGTATGGGAGGAGGTTGAGGGTTTTCACTAGAAGACATGAACCACATATCCATACACATATGTGGGGTATGGGGGATGGGGGGAGGGAGAATATTATGAATGGGACTTACAAACAAATTAGGTGGATTCAACAGGAAGTCTTCTAATGGTTGAGGTGTGGGAATGACTAGTGAGGTAAATGGTAAAAGGTTTGCCTTGATATTAGTATGGTATGACCCTCTTGTGGAGGTATTTTCAAGGTTGGGTCATTATGGATTTGAATTAGGGTGGGAAGGTATGGTGAGGAATCCATATGTCAAGCCTGAGATGAGATAATGAGAGGGATCATATATGTGAGCTGGTCTAGTTTATTGCACAATGTGCAAGGGCATCTCATCCATTCATTTACTGATGTGGAAACATAATGAATGTCAGTAATATTTTTGGTCATAGGTGGTGCTTGTGAGGATGCAGGAAATGCAGTTTGGCATACTGCTGCCAGAGTCTCTTGAAACTAAGGGAGATTTGGGCAGTGATGGGTGTAATGGTCATATTGTGCATAGATGGCACATGCATTTTTGGTGCAAATACCTTTTGTTTTTTATGAAGAAGGCTCTATTGTTGTGGTTGATACTACCGAGGTAGGCAGTGATGGCACAGGTTTTGGAAATTGAATGAGATTTTAGAACTATGGAAATGTGGGGTAGATATTGGTTCAGTGTCCGATTGTGGTGCAAAGTGTGCATGGTGGTTGAACGTGAGGTTTAGGAGTTAGGGTGGACTCCTTTTTCTTTCGGGTGCCTTTTTTGTTGGTTGTGTTGCCCCCTTTGTTGGCATTAATGTCCCCAATTGTGTGATTGGTTGGAAGAGTTGACTTTTGAGGCTTTGAGTGCATGGGAAACACCTCTGGCTAAGGGGGAATGGATGGGACCGGTACCATAGAGGGTGGATCTAAATACCAAATTGGGATGGCTATCACCATGTTTGGCAAGGTGAGGGTAGCAATAACCTGGTATGTTGAGACGTCGAGGGGGGTAAAAGAAGGGGATTTGGGTTATGGACTAAGGAACCATTTTCCAAATGGGTGATGGGGATCCAATCATCATATTTAGTTTAGGAATGGGTTTTTATGTGGAAATCGTTAGTGTATATTGAGATATGATATCCTTTGTGGCCACTTGGGTGATGTGTACTTCGGGGGAAGAGTCATCAGGTATTTCTACACTGTCTGAGGTGACAAAACATACATGTGTTACTCCAGTGGGTAATGGAGAGGGGGGATCTCCTTTATAATAACCCACAATTGAGGGGTCTCTAAATATTCCTGGTCCAATGTCAACAACAGATGAGATGTCATAACTAGACCATATAAGGGGGAGTACGTTGTCTATGTTCCCTAAATGATTGGGTTCATAGTGATTTAACTGGTTAATGGTAACAAAATTCCCATTGTGAGGAAAAATCATGGTGCAGAAGACGAAAGACATGGCCTCTTTCATGGCATACATGTAAATTCTCCCAAAGAGGATACTGTAATCCAACAAGGCATCGATGACCTCTATATCAATGATAATGGTTTTTCCCCCTAGTTCTACTAGAACATTTTAGTAGAGGCCTTCTAGTTGTGATGGATGACCATTGTATTCCCTAAGGGTAATGGTGAATGGGATGAGTTTAGGAGAACCGAGTTGTTTCCATATTGTTTTGGACATGATGCATGTAGATTCCCCTTCGTCGATGATGCACTAGTGTATTGGGTGGTCTCAAATATTGATAGGTATTTGGAATGCTACCAATGATGGGAGGTTTGGTTCACTATTATCCAGGTCAAAAGTAATCATAGGAGTATCTGATGGGTCAACTTCCATCGAGGTTGAAAAAAGGGTCTTCCTTTGTGCCAGACAAGTTTGAAGGACCTCTAAGATAGACATGGCTGTTGGAGATTGAGATAAGTCATAAAATAGGTTATAAATAAGTGTCTCCCTTGAAAGGGGGTTGTTTAAATTYCTACGATGTGGTGTGTGGGGGATGTGAATAACAATTTTTGTGCTAGTGAGAGGTATTGTCAATGGTTGTCTTGCTAGTAATGGGGGTGAATATGATGTAGTCAACATGGGGTCAAGAGGCRTACCATACTTTTGGTTCTGATTCTAAAGGAGAATCTCATCTTTAGTGGTGAGGAGGATGGGATGATCAGTGGGGTTTCCAGATGGAGGTTGACTTGGGTTGGGATTTTGTCCCATATGGCGTGGGTTAGGGAMTATTTTATGTTGSGTCTTAGTGACTCCTTGGTGAGTAATTGGGTTCCATAGAACCATTGGAGTTTGTGGTTGCATGTAGTTTTGAGGGACTTGTTTTGGTCCATGTGGGGTAGGGGACTTAGACGGGTTCGTGGACTCCTTCATCCTTTTGTACCTAGTGATCTGAGGGAAGTGGTGAGTGTAATGACCATACTCCCCACAAAAAGCACAAGGAAAATTGATCCCAAGGTTGTTATTTTTCCCTTGTATTTGTTGGCCATTGTTAGTTTTGGTTTCCCCCTACTGGTGTGTTTGTTTGTTGGGGGTTTCCCCTTATCCTTGGTTGGTGTTATTTATGTTCTTTCCTTTATTTTTGTTGTTGGATTGGTCTTGTTTAAATTTTAAAATGCTTGAACCTATTGAATAGGGGAAGGTTGGACAAAATTGACACCAGACTGTTCCTGACCACGTGGTGGGGAAACTTGTTATGGAGGACCTGGGCATGGAAAATATGGATTACCTAGTGGGGGAGGTTCATACGGAGTGTATGAGGATGATGTACCTCCTTATTTTTTGAGGTTATAAGTTGGGGCCATGGGTGGGCCAACCACTGAGGTTTGAACCTGACTTGTTGGTGGTGGAGGGATGTGTCCCCCTACCGCAGGAGTTTGTGGCACTATAAATTGGGGAGGAGGAGGGGGGGACAATAATATGGTGTTCCTCCACATGACTGGGGGTAGTGATGGGACCAAAATTTAGGTACCTATTGAGCATATGGTTTGAAGTGGGCCATGGACCCAATCAACCCATCTGTAATGTGAGAGACTCCAAGTTTGTCTTGACCAAATGATAGAGGATGAGGAGCATCAGGTAACACTATATAGAGATACCTTGATTGAGAGTAGATCAAGTGAAATTGATGGGCCTTGGTGATGGCATCATCCTCGGTTTGAAGGAAGGTTGTAGCCACATATTTGGAAAGGATAGGAACTAGTGACTTGAGGAACCAATCTAATCATTCTTGTGGGGTGGTATAAGCCTTGCAAATACTTCCTTTCCATTTCCATTATGAATATGATCAATGATATGGACATATGTGGTTTGTTTGAATTCTGATACAATTTACAAACCAATGTCATGAAGGACTCGGAGTTGAATGAAATACAAGAAGGCCTTTGCTAAAGATTCAAAGG
>SNQJ01S0145648.1:0-24050 GCA_010110895.2 Picea sitchensis | reverse complement strand
TCATCTTGTACTTGAACATTTAAGTGGGGTAAAAGGAGGTTGCCCCCTTGAAGAGGCTTATTATCTGAAATTATCTCTTTTTCAAGGCGTTGAGTACTTTTTATGAGGTTTTTCTATGCTATATTGATATTTGGTTCTTAACACAGATTCTCTAGATGCCATTCTGATCCTAATGTCTATACTAAGAAATTATGAAGCCATCTCATAATCCTTGTCCTTTATGTTGATGATCTTATCGTTACTGGTAGTGACTCAAAAATTTTAAACCATGTGAAAACCATCCTTTAGAAAAAATTTGAAATGACAGACTTAGGTTTTTTGCACTATTTCCTTGACCTCCAGGTTTTGCAAACCAATGAAGGAATTTTTCTTTCCCAGTATAAGTATGCATGTGACCTTGTTCGTCACTTTCACATGGATGATTTTAAACCAACCACTTTTGATGCAGGAGCATCCTTTCCACCTTAGCAACGCACCAACATTCCATCACATCAAAGGGCATTCAAGGAGGGGAGAGGCACCAACCCTCTCATTTTTCTCCTTTTTTAAATTTTAAATGTAATATTTTATGCAATTAAATGATGTAAGGATGGAAGAGAGAGGATCCTCAAGGTTGTTGAAAACCTTGGAGGAGAAACTGTGTAGAGAAGGAAGGGAAGACAAAGTTGTTGAACACTCTGTAGAGCTCTTCCAGGTGGGCATTGAGCAGGTGCAAGGGTGCACAAGTGAACTATGTCTCAAGTTGAGAGAAGATAATTGTCAGGAGAAGACACCCACATAGTTACTGAACACTCTATAGGCTCATCAAGAAGTTCTTTGAGCAATTGCAAGGAGTGCACAGAACCAACACCTTCTGAAGTGTTGGAGAAATTGAGGGAAACTAGAGTTGTTGAACACTCTAGGGAAGAAGCTCTGTAAGGTGTGCATTGAGCAGATGCAAGGAGTGCGTCAATGAACCTGAAAGAGTTTAGGATTTAGGAGAAGAGCTTTGCAAGGAGTGCACCAGGCCAACACTTAGACAAAGTGTTGAAATAAATCCATTTGAAGGCTTAGTCAAGTGCAAGGAGTGCGCCACAAGTAAAGTAGTTTCACCTTACAAGCTTAGGAGGAAGAACATTGAGTTGCCAGGAGGGCACTAGAAAACCATTTGAAGGAAGCAGAGGGATGAGACCCTTAGGAGACTAAGCAAGCATGAAGCTCAGGAGGAGTAGTGCAAGTTTGCACGTAGAGCACAAGTGTCTGTCGGAGCCAAAGTCCACCTTAGTTGGAAAATATTAAAGGAGAGATAGTGTTTTTAGAAGTGTAGACTAGACTCAAAGTAGTCAAGCTCGTAGGAGAGGGATCAAAGGTCGAAACCTTTGAATACTTACAAAATATTCCAATTCGGGAGAAAGCAGAAGCTCAGGAAGAGGAGCAACATCAGACGTCAAATCAACTGTAGGGAGAGATCTGGACTGTTAGATCCATGTCCAAACTAAAGGATCATGCAGAGAGGAGGAATAGATCCTAGACGTCGTATCTAGGCATGAAGGACCAACTATCATTGGATCCAGGTAAGTGCACGGGACTTTAACCATTTTTATGTGCAAGGAGTGAGGACTCATCGAAGTCCCAAAGTCCCGAAGTTCTGAAGCCAGTCGGAGTTGTCAATCATCCAGAGGGACAAGTGGTGAAAGATTAGAGATTTTGTGAGAAAGATCTCCATAATATTTGCATGGAGAAAGAGAAAACTTCATGAAGGATTAAGTATATCTAGAACGTTGGATCCAGAAGGGACATGTGGCAGAGATCCTCGTGTTTCAAAAAAAGAGTACTTCAGGGAAAAGTGGGATTGGAGTGTGCAAAACTCCCGAGGGCCGAAGTTGCGAAGAAGATCTTGGTCGTCGATTTCCAGGAGGCACATGGCATCGGATCATTTCGTCTGGAAGGTAAGTAATCTGGAAGAAAGCAGAGTTGGTTGGAGAAAGAAATCCCAAAGGTCAGAGCATCAGAGTTCATCAGGGTCATCCATCAAAAGTGGACATATGTCAGTAGATCCTTCACTTCAGAGGATAGCCACTTCAGATAAAAATAGGTAAGGTGAAGTGAAACAGCCGAAGCCCGAGGTAGCAAATTCCATCGTGACCATCAATCTGGGAAGGACACGCATCACTATATCATGGAATTCGTAGGAAAAGAAAAGAGGAATAAGAGTGTTGACCAGAAGTAGTCCAAAGCTCTAGAGGTAAGAGCCCATCCTAGACATCAGTTGCTTGGACACATTGCGTCAGATCTGTCACTTTGGTGATATATCACTTCAGGTAAAATGAAGACTGAACTCTTGAATGTCGAAAGTCCTAAAGGAAGAAATATATAGGAGTCTTTGATGAACAGAGGGACACATGGAGTGTGGAAATCTACTTTGGAGAAAAGTTACTTCGAAGGAATTGAGGAGCGAAGACATGAGAACTCCCGAAGGCCGAAGTGCCGAGGTCCATCTGAGTCGTCCGTTGGGACAGGATGCGTGGTGGAAGATCCATCACTTTGGAGGATTTACACTTTGGTAAAAAGGGGAGCAAAGGGGCATTGACTACAAGTCACTCGAAGGGGAATAAAAGGAAAATATCAACCATTAATTGAGGTAAGTATGTGGAATTTGATCCGTAGATTCGGGTAAAGGTCACTTCGGGGAAAAAAGGTATTGAAACGTTCGAAAATCCTGAACACTAAAGTTCTGAAGTAGATCATATCCATTGGATGTCAAGAGAGTGCAGACCGTAGATCTGGTCCAAGTGATTTCGTTGATTCGGAGTTCAAGGAAAAAGTGGTCAGGTGTGTTCAAAAGCTTCAAAGCCCAAATTTTTGAAGGAATCGAGAGTCTTTGATCTAGAAGGACGCGTGGCACTTTATATGTAGCTATGGGTACAAAATAATCTGTAGGAAAAAGGTGTTTGGAGTGCTCAAAACTCTCGAAGGTCGGAGTCCTAAAGTGGATCACAGTCATTGGTTGTTAGAGAGAGGATAACCATAGATCTTGTTGGGTAAGTTAGTTGGTTCGAGGTTTGGGTTAAAAGGATTTAACTGCAGTTGAAATGACCAAAGCCCAAAATTTTGAAGTGCCTTAGGTTTTATCCCCAGGTCATAGCCTGAGGTCATATGAGGAGAGGGGCCTAGTGAAAGGAGATAACGCCCACCCGTTTACAATTGCCAAGAGAGTCAGGAAAAGGGCTCGCGGGTTACATAGGACCTATGCCTAAGGAGATAAGGGGCCTGTGTTAAATCAATTTGGGGTCTAGCAAGGTCTCAATGAGCTAATTCGACTCATTCATGTGAACGATCCTAGACCGGGAGGTCACGCAGCATCGGGAGGAAGAGGGGTTCGACATCACCTTCTCCCTTCCAGTCTGGAGTCAAGCTTACTGCTACTTGTACTTTTCCTGAAGTTGATTCCACCATGTACCATCAGTTAGTTGGTATCCTCTTATACTTGACTTATACCCATCCTGATCTTTCCTTTGTTTTTGGTCTTGTTTCTCAATATATGCAAACACCCCATGAAAGTCATTGGAAATAAGCTAAAAGTATACTTCGCTATGTACGTGGTAAAACTTAGTTCGTGATACATTACAGTTTATGGGGGACTCCTTTATTGGTTGGTTTCACTCAGATTGGGTTGATGACCCTGATGATTGGAAGTCTACTGCAGGTTATGTTTTCAGCCTTGGTTCAGGACCTATCACTTGGGCCTGTAAAAAACAAAATCCTATTGCACTTTCTTCAGCAGAAGCAGAGTACCAAGCATAAGTAAATTCCAGTCAGGAAGCCTTGTGGCTTCAAGAGATCCTTTCATATTTTGGATTCCAGCAGCAACATCTGGCCAACCTTTAGTGCGACAATCAAAGTGCCATAAATCTCACCAAAAACCTAGTTCAACATCAGCACAACAAGCACATCTAGCTACACATGCACTTCATCAAAAATCTCATTCATGATCAAGTTATTAAAGTGCTATTTTTCACTACAAAAGATCAAGTTGTAGACATTTTCACAAAGTCCATTATAGAAGCGGATTTTTCCAAACTTTGATCTATGTTAGGAGTTCAAGAAGTTGTCATTAAGGGGGGAATAGGCTCTAATTCCTCCTCCCTTCTCCTATTGTGTCACTATTGTAAATCCTTCAATCCTATCCCAAGTTGTTCTTAAGGCGGGATATTAGGATATTTAGACACTTATGAGTTAGTTAAGATCTACTTAGTCTAATGTGTCGTTAGGTAAAAGTGTGTTTCTTTAGTATGCATTAGTATGCATTTGTAGTTAGGAAATATGACGGTCATGATATGTTCCCGACATAGACTGATCTAACGATTCATATTCTCCTCAATCTTAATAGCCATTGATCCATGGCTTAACAATTGATAGGTCCATGATCTCTATTTAAAGAGCATGGAGGTTGATTTGTCGATGATCGATTGTAAGAAACTCTCATGTAAAATCTCTCTGTAATATTTTTCTTTTTCATTAATAAACTGCTCCAAGTGGCTGCGTTGGCTGGGTTCATGGATGTTTCCCCATATGGATTTTATCACGTCAAAACATCAGTGTGTCGATCTTTGATCTATTTGTGTGAGTGGTTACTGAAGGCGTTCATCCTCTGTTGGAATACCTGTGTTGTTGAACTGTGTTGTGCACTCTGTGCACAATGTAGCCTTCTGGTTTACCAAAAGGGCCCATGGTGAATAGGGTTTTGTTGGATAACTAAGGTAGAACGAGGGTCATCCCATACATCCAATAGTGATTGTTTGCACCCTTTTCGTCGACTTGGTGAGCAAATCAAGGGTGCTTACATGCCCAGTTGGGTCTTGCTGAGCATGACAACTGTAGAGGAAAGAGTTAGAGAAAACAAAACAAAACTATAAGCAAGAATTAGAAAACAAAACAAAAACTATAAGCAAGAATTAAATTAAAACAAACCAAAACTATGATGAGCATATGGATATAGAAATAACCAACACAAAAAGACCAATAATAACCAATGTCTTTGGGCTGATCTATTGATGAAATCAAAGCACAATGAAGAAGTAGATTCATGAGTCCCTTCTTCCTCCAAAGGTTGCTCTTGGGCCCTCACAAAACTTGCTCTCCTTACAATAAGAAAAATGAAAATGATAGTGAAAGAACTCCCAGCATATCCACTCAATGGAGAGGCGGATAGCTCAATGAAATGGTGCACTGTGCCATTGTCAAGGAGTGAGTCCTTAAAACAATCTAAGCAAAGATAACATTACATGAAATTCCTTAAGAAAGCATTCTTCATGGCTTTTATAGCATTGCATTGGGTGATTATGTAACCCTTGAGGTGCTTAAAAGGTTCTTTAGGGCTTCATTAGGTCTTTGACTGCTCTTACCATGGATCAGCTCAGATTTGAGTGGTCAAATCGGGTTTGGAGCTTCGATCCATAAAAGTGGTTGAGGTCACCACCAATAAATGCATCGCTTAGTAGGTATCGCCTGTTTTGGCGCCACCGTTCAATGCATCGCATGCCAGATAAAAGCATTGGTAATGCCCGTTCACATGTGCGCAAGCACAATTCATTCTTCCAGAAAAGCTCTTCAATCTTTGGTTACTTTATATAGTTTTGACCCTTCGAATGTTATGGAATTAATTCGCCATGAATGACTTCATTACCATTTGACGATGCTGAGTTCTTGTCGCCATGTGCTTTAATTTAAATTTCGTTGATAACAGATGCCCCCGATGGATAAGGTTAGGAGCACAATGTGCAGCTCTGAAATCCATCAATGTTTCTTCTAACAGAATGTTGTTGTAAGGGAGAGCAATATTGGGGATCGAGAGCAATCCTTTGGAAGAGAAAGGAACTAGTGGAACCCGGATCTATTAAGGTGCGTGAAAATATACAATCGTGGTACAAATGAGGTGGCATGCCCCATGCTCGTGGTTATGTAACTCAAAAATGATGAATGAAGTGTTGGTGTAGACCACTACAGCGCCCTCAGGGGAGGAATGATAAAGGCAGAGGACAATTATGATGGTGAGCATACTTTGAAAAGAGGCAATGACAATTAGAGGAAGTATCGAGGATTCGCAGGCATGAAGGGCCTTACAATGTTCAGAGGTCTTCGACGAATGATTAAAAGAACTGCAATAGTCGCAATTTAAGACCCACCATAACATGAGAAAAGAAAGTGTTGGCATCGCAATGTTATGGGGCCAATCCATTGCCAGGGAGCAATGGTGTTTCACCTCGCGGCCATCCGAGATCTCATTAAATGGAGAATGAGAATCAAGATACCGCCGCCCTTCTGGAAAATTGTGCCGATGTCGACAAAAGTGGGGACGCTGAATTCAAAGCAAATCTGCCTGCGGGAATCTATTGAGGTGGGGACGGAAGAGGTACACATACGAAGTCAAGAAGTGGGAAGACCCAAGACCGCCCTTTATTGAGGATGGGTGAGATAAAAGTGGCCACAACCGTTCAACAATATCGAAAAGCTGGGATGACAAAATCTGGTGTTGAGTTGTGCCAGAGGCGGACAAGGTGAACAAATTCAAAGGGTAGAGATAAGTGACCCGCGGGAGTACCTCAAGATATGGACGATGCCGGAAATGGTAGATGATAAGTAATTCTCCAACCAAGGGTGACATGGCTGCGTGGCCGGGGAAGCAAGTCGCCAACGGTGACGACAAAAAAGGAAATGTAATAATCGGAAATAAAGGGCTTTGTACAATAAATAATGAATAATTTTGGGGAGAAATGTAAAAAAGATTAAACGGTGTCTAAAGGAAATGAGTTCCCTAGGGAGGGCAGAAATTTCTTGGTAAACTGATGAAGGGTGGGGCCCATTGGTGAGTTTCTATATGAGTGGTGGTAAAATGAGGATAGGTTCGTGATAGGCAAACTGATCAAGGATGAAATGGAGGTTTCACGATCCCGCCGGAGGTGCAGGTAAAAAAGGAACCATAAAGAGATAATATGGGAGTCCCTGTGGGAAAGCCAGAAAAAATGAGGAGAAGGAGCATGTATGGGGATTCACCATTACGATGAAAGACTATCTGGGATTCCCCATCCCTAAAAGGGTAAATGAAAAATAACATGAGGCCGTGCGCCAAAGGTGCTATGAATGGGACAACTCATGGGTAAGAATGTCAATACAGCGCATCAAATATGCAAATGGAGGCATGGGTACAGCAGAGCCAGGAATGAGAATCCTAAAGGCCAATATCGAGGGTGCGGACCTGAAAACAAATGCAATCCCATGGGAGAGACTACATGCCAGTTGATGATATATACCGGAAGGTGATGCCGATGAGGAGAAAGTACCTGCACATAGGAGAAACAAATACCCAAAAGTGAACAATATCAAGAGAATCAAAGATATGAGCATGTATTAGATAAATGTGATAATGCTCAGCGCATCAACCATGATATGAAAGAAGGCCCCGGGCCCGAAGATAAAAGAGACCCGTGGACAACAACAGGATGTAGGTGATGGATGTTGATCCCGGCGGGTCAAGACGGCTTTGAAAATGGACAATCTTGGGTTCCTGAATGGTGAGTGGAAGTTTTGGAAAAAAAGGCCTATATATAGTCAGGGCCCACATTGCCACCTCATTTGTACCCCGGCCGCGAATAGTGACAAGACGAAAGCGTATTCCGTGAGGAGATTTGAGACTTGGGGGAGGATCCAGGCATCGATCGACGCTGCCAGCACGTTAGTGAACTGACCATCCGTTAATAGAAATAGGTTTTCACCTTTGGGTACGGTAACGGGTCGTATTGTAGGGTAACGATGGATTTCTAGTGCGGGCCCACATGGGTGATTCGGTGGAAGGTGCGCATATGCGTACAGTTCCGTCCAATCAATATAATGCATGGGTGCCCGATTTACAGCCTAGGGCTACCAGGTGGAACAAAAAGCACGCGTACCGCGGATTGGACTTTGATGATGTACGCCATTTGAGATCTGTGATATGTGATGTGCCCGAGGGCATGTGACACCCGGATCCGTGATGATGGTGATTCCCCGGAGTAAAGGTGTGGGGGTGCCGCCACCATGGAGGTCTATAGTGCGACGAACAACTGTGCTTTCCGCGATGACGAGTGGAAGCCTTCCGCCGGGGCAGGAGGGTCATGCAGGTGCTCCACCACCACCAACTGGAGCAGGTAGGGGAGGACCACCACCTCCTCCTGAGGGAGGAGAGGGTGGTGGTGCCATAGAGGCACCATGACTGATGTACGATGTACATCGTTTTGATTGTATATAGGTCGGGTGAGATGATTTGTGTACGAGGGACTGCAAGAATCAAGGGCACATGTATTTTGTACGTAACATCCGGATGGCCCCGATAGGCCTTTATAAGGCGAGTATACATATTTTGGAGATCCCTGATGTTGCCTACATGTGTTTTTGTTGATGATGATGCTCATGATCTAATCATATGTTGTGATAGGTTTTGTGAGTTGGTTATGTATGTGTAGCTTGATGTGAGGTATGCCAATCTAACACCATGTTAGTTGCTATTTGATCTCAGAGTTTGATCCAATTAATCTTGGAAACGTGTAAATGTAATGGAATCAAAATGTCGGTGATAACAATCTAACCTCGCGTATTACAAAGAGGCACGCATCGCTGCATGGTATGTACATTGCTACCGAGAACGCATCTGTTGAGAGTCAAGGAAGACGCTTAGGTGACGAATACTATGACGTGCCGGGTGCCTGGGCTAGGAGGCCACCGACAGCGGTAATTAACTTGGTTGTTATTGGTCGGCCCCAAACATAGCGCCGCTGAGTGTAGCAGTTCATGTGGAGGGGTAGAGAGCCCAAGCCGCCGAAACGAGATTTTGCGTCCAACTTACCGGGCGCTCGGGCTTCCAAGATAACCAATGTGGTACCGGTAGAGGAAGACCGCCAATAGCACAAAGGATAGTTTAGACAAGAGGGGAGGAGAAAAGATTAAAAATAATAGAAAAAGAAATAACCTAAAGTAGTTTGACCACTCCTAAGCATAAAATTTCTCGCGGATAAACTCCTGATCCGGGTTCTTTGAGAGAGAGGCCTCTGGGAGAGGCCAAGATATGCCTTTGGTGAGGCAATGTTGGATAAATGTATGGGCCATGCCAAAGTGATTCGAATTCTTCGTGGCCAAAGGTATCATGAGCTGCATACCGTCCAGATTCCAGGTCGCCTTCGTTGAATGAGGGAAGGTTGACATGGAGATCAAAGGTAGATTTGCATCGTTTTAGTCATTGCTAGTCAGAATGAAGATCGGCATCTTCATCCAATCTGCTCAATAGTCGGCCCATTGAGCAAAGGTCGCAATAGTTCAATTGTGGAAGCGTAAGGTGGGAATTCTCACTCGATGGGAAGAGTTGCGTCAACCCCATGGACTAAATGGAAATTTACGGAAACCAGAAAGGTCTTTACCGTCGCTCGACAAGCCCAGCGCTAAAATAACATATGGTGCCAATTCGTTTTATGTTTTATTTACCGTGCGTCGTAACATGGTCTTGAGGACTTTGTTCAACGCACGAATTCACCCATTTGACCTGAGGGTAATATGGTGAGGCAAACTCTGAGAGAATCCTAACCAAGATGAGAGATCGACGAAGATCTCATTCTCGAAGTGTTCCCATGATCGGAAACAAGTTGGAGTGATACTCCAAAACAGGATATGACGTGATTAAAGAGAAAACGCGCTGCAGTGTCAGCGTTTTTGTTGAAAGTGGGCATAGCTTCGCCCATTTGGTAAAGTAATCAACGGTTTTAAAACAATGTGGCCAGACCATTGTCGGAGGGGGATACAATTATAAATTCGATGCCCCAAAAAAGGCCCGTAGTAACGTGACAGGCGAAGAAGAGTGGGGAGCTTGCTTTGTTGGATGAGTCACATTGTTCGGCTATCGCTTCGCGCAATGCAATCATGAAACAAGGTAGGCCAAAAAGTAACCGGATTGGATAATATTTTGAGCCGCGGATATACCCGAAAGATGGCCTGCACCACCGCGGGCGAAGCCATTTAAGACTGGCCTACTTGTCAATAGCTCCAAATCCATTTTAAGAATGTGGGTCGACTCACATATAGGATGTTCCATGAGGATATATCGGGGACCCGATGGCTAATACGCGATGATCATCTCGCGGATAGATGGTGACCGAATCCTTTTGAGTTCGTGAGGGTAGATCTAGGAGGCCTACCAAGGGGTCACCGGCTGCATGTAAAAAGAGATGTTCGCCGTGAAAGCTCTGCAGTTGACGGGCATTGGTGGTGTCGAGAGGTTCAGAACGAAACGGCACGAGGGCCTTCTACTCTTTAGGTGTTGAGAACTGAAAGCCCATTCGTTGACAACGATCCAATGAGCCGCATCTTCCATTAACTCAACGACCGAGAAAGTATTACATAGGGTTGGAATCTACCACCACCTTGGTGGTGCGAAGCGTAATGTAGTGGCGCTACTGGACCGCGAGGACAACCGCAAGAGCAATTTTCTCTTCTCGTGTTTGTACCTCCTCAAGGGTGGTCTTGAGAGGTTCTTACTAACGCATTAAATGACGTGTTCACGATTATCATCTCTCTCGAAGATGACTTAGGACGCCGGCCATCGATACCGATGTCGATAATGCAGGATGTAGTCACATTATACCAGTGTACCTTAACAAGGTGCATTGAAAGCTGGATTTAAGATTGTCAAATGACCTATAGGGCATACGTCCCAATGAAAGGGGTGTCGTGGACGTAGTGTTTAAGGCAAACCATGTGCACGCATGGCTTAATCCGGAAAAAGCGCCCCAGGAAGCTAGCATTGCCTTGTAGACTCGGCATTGTCGTAAATTCTGGCGAGGTGGAATTTCGGTGATGCGCCGACTTTGAGGGGTCCACCTGCATTACCGCTTTGGAAACGATAAACCGAGGGAGGCACCGCGCGACACGTAACACAATAATTTGATAGGGATTCAAGTGGATGTTGTACCGACGACACCATTGAAAAATAATTCGTAAATCATCGAAATGTCGGCACGCTTTGACCGAGTCGTGAGTGAGGTCGCCCAAGTAGGCGAGGATGATTTACCCGATCGCGGAAAGATGCTGTCATCACTACCGGAAGGTTGCTTTAATATTTTTAAGCCGAAAAGGCATGACACGATATAAAAAGTACCCCACGGGTAAATGAATGCGGTTTTATATTGATCGAATAGGTGGATTTGAATTTGGTTATAGCCGAGAAGCCATCCATAAAGGAGAGCTCTTCGTACCGACGCAGCCGCCGACAATTTGATCGATGAAAGGCTTTGGGAAGTTGTCCTTTGGACATGTGTTATTGAGATCCCGAAAGTCCGTAAGTAAACGGATATTGCCCTGTTTTCGTCGATGGGTACGGTGGTTGGAAACCCACGAAGTGTAAGTGATAGCAACAACCTCGACTGCATCGCATCGGTCACTCTTTGGCTTTGATAGCCGCCTGGATGGGTGTAGAGGTTGTCGCTTCGGGCTAACCGGGTGTGATGTCAGCCGTGTGTCGAGGCTTACGCTCAAAATATAGGATTGGAAGCCGCATTTCGCAGTATGACCAGGCGAAGATATATCTATATTCCTGGAAGAGGGATTATATGCGGCGATTTCCGAGGAGTGCAAGCAGCTCCAATAATGATTTCTTCAACGATGTCGCTTTTAATGGAAAATGTTGATTTTGATGGTGGAGGAAATATTAGCCATGTTGCCTTCTTCAAACGCATCAGCGGCGAATGGGTTTTTGAACCAATCGATAGGCATGGATGGGATAAAATCTTTGGTTTCACCCGCGTAAATGGGGTTTTGGTTAGGAGGCATGTAATTCCTATGGAGAAAAGAGGGCACGATGATGTAGCGCATCCCGTGGAGAGTTCCGGGCGATTTAGTTTGTGCATTTCCTCAAGCATAGGAAATAAGGTCGTGGAGGAGGACCTTTGGTGACAGCGGTGATTGCCCCCCTGATGAAGAGGCAGGGGGAAAACTATTAGGAGACGGGGAGGGTTCACCATAAACCATTGTGGCACCGAGGGTACCCGGTGGTTGGATGGAGATTCCTCAAGAGGGGAAATGAGCAGGAGAGTTGGGGGTTTGTGGGGTGAATCCTCAGAGACGCCATTTAAGAACCATGGAGGCGCTGGGAGTGCCTCGAGCTCAGGACAAATGACATAAGATCCTCTGGTGATGAAGTAATGTCAATTACCACCGCCGCTGGCTCAAGGACGCAGGCCAATTGATCGCTGCTCATATGGTGATCATAGACCGGTATGTAAAGTGAGTTAATGAATCACGCAGAGAGAAAGGGAATCTCACACGTTCATTGACTCAAGTGGTGACATAGAGAATGTTAGTGATATTCGAAGAGGACATAGCAGGGCGTGTGTTGTTCTAGAAGTTCTGGCGCACTACCGCCAATGTTTCCGTTTGTGCCGCGATGCTATCGGGCAATGGTGGGTGTAATGGCCATAATCTAAACATATAGCTAAAGCATATTTGGTGCTCAACCCTTTACTACTAGAAGAGTTGGTGGTAGTAGTAATTTTGGCAAAACAGAAGTGATGGGTGTTGTGGGAGTTTGATTGGGGGATCAAATTGTAATTCAGGTAGTGATGGGAAATTATGGGTTTGGTGGCCCTCTTTCTAACATAATGCTAAGGTGGTGGATGCAGGAGGAAGTGGAGCGGTGGGCTCCTTCTTCTTTCCTTCAGCCTAGTCAGAAAGGGGGGGCTGTGAGTATGGGGGTAGTGGGGTAAGGATGGGAATCGCTGCTGGAAGTCCTTCCGGGGGAAGGGATGGTCGAGGGAAATCTTAGGTGGGTGTAAATACCAAACCGGAATTGCCAACACCATATTAGGAAGTGTGAGTGTTGCAGCTAACTGGAAAGCTTCTACCCCGGGAGGAGGGTAAAAGAAGGGAATTTGGGTGAGGGGTTGGGGAGTGTTTCCCAGACGGGATTATTCCATTGAGGGGATGTGGACTCGTGGACCGTTGAGGTCGACGAGGGTGTGGAGGCTTCGACCGGAGTGGTTCTATGACTATTGAGACGTCAAGAATGAATGAAGCCTCCTGAGGGAGTGAAGAGCATCCGTGAATTTCTGTTAGATGAGACGATGCATAATTGACTAGCTGAGTGGTTCTCCATGGTATGTCCCTAACAGATCTGATCATTGCAATCCTAGACCCATCTTGGATGAGTGGATATGCATCCGATCAGTGGTGGATGAGAAGAAGAATGTTATCGAGGTTGGCGATGGGTTAGGCTCATACGTGAGACTTGGTCGATGGTCACCTATCTTCCCATCAGAGGGAACATCATTGTCCGGAAGATGGAAGAGGCCACTTCCTTCATAGCGTAAATGTAACTATGCCCTAACAAGATATTATAATCGAGCTGGGCCGATGCTAACTTCATGTCAATGAGAATAGTCTTGCCCCCGAAGTTCAATCCAAATATTTTGAAGAGCCCTTCTGGAGAGGATGGTCATCCGTCATAGACTCGTAATGTGATGGCGGTTCCCGGAACCAAGCCATACCGCTTTTGGACATGATGACGAGGCACCTTCACGATGATATTCCATGAACTGCGGATGTTCCGTATTTTCACCGGTATTTGAAAAGTGATCAAGGAAATAAGGTGAGGTTCTTCGCTATCAAGATCAAATGTGATGACTCAGGTATCAGTAGGGTCAACTGCCCCCGCTTAAAAAGTAAAGATTTATGCTATGAGGGACAACCGAGGACTCAAGACCCACATGGTGGCTGGGGATTGTGCTAAGTCGCCTACCAAGCTATAGTTATGAGCCGCCCTAGCCCGAGGGTTGTTGACATTCCCGCTAAGCGGGATGTGAGGGATGTGTAGTGGTGGTCTACCGAGGGCTTAGGGATCACCATCAGGGTCCCGGCTGCAGGTTTTGTCTCCGCTGCGGGAGTAGACTCGGGTGTATTATACCTGCGGGATTTCACGCTTGCGGAAGGATTTCTTCCTCGCGGGTGAGGAGGATGGTACGCTCAGTTGGATTGTTCAGGTTGTGGTATTGTCCCACCGAGGTGGGGGATGCCATGTGTCATGTTGCGTTTTATCACACCTTTGATGTGGGATAGGATTTTGCAAGACGGCGGGAGGGGTTGTTTCGCATATTGTTGTGGTGCCTGCTGAGGGGTAGTTTGTGCGGGAGAATGGAGAAGACTACCGGCCCTTCTTCAACCTTTTGAAATCAGCGAACTGGGGGAAATGGTGAGTGTAATGACCGAACTCACCACAAATAGCACAAGTGGTTTAACATTGTTACTATCATGCCATAAGTTATTTCCCTTAGGGATTTTGGTTCCCTTGATTTTGCTGCCCCCGTGCTGGGTTGGTGTCGGGGTTACCCCGCCTGACTGTGGTTGTTGTTATTCCTGCTCTTCCTTTCTTCTTGGCATTGTTCGGCTGGGTGAGTTGGATCGGACAGTTCAACCGCTCAAATTTTGGTATCATGGAGCTACCGAAGGTTGAACAAAAATTTTCCCCGCATGTGGATGTGGGGAGCCAAGGGCTGTGGAGGACCAGAAATGGAAAGTATGTATTTTTGGTGGAAATTCCATCCATAAGGTACATTGTAGGTGTGTAGTGATTTTGCTAGTAATATAAGTTGAGGTTGAGGGAGTACCATCATTTGTGGGAATAGTGGATGTATGGGAGGTGTTGGTAGTGGTCCACCGATGGGTGGAGGCATAGAAACAGGGTATGGCTGTTGATAAGTGGGTTGGGGGTAATAAGGAGTGCCCCATATGCCTAAGTGGGTATTGAGGTGTTCCATACATTGCGGTGGTTGGGTTGTGGACCGGTGCGTTGGTGGCAACCCCATTAGTCCGTCTCACGAAAGTGAGACATCCCAGTTTGTCTTGGCCAAATGGCAATGTGTTTTGGAAGGTCGAAGTACCTGCATAAGTACCTTGACCGGTAAGTATAAACAGAGGTCATACCTATGGCTCTTTAACATGGCCTCTTCATTGATGGAAGGTGGAAGGTACATCCTTTCCAAGGAGAGACACAAGTGATCTAAGAAAGTAGTCGGTACATTGTTGCTTGGTGGTTTCTCGCTTACACAAATTCACGCCTATGCCACTCATGAATGTGGTCACGATGTGGGTGGTATCGAGGTCCGCTTGAAGTTAGATATTAGTTCTATACCATTGTCATGGAAGATGTGGTAATTGGAAGAAGGCCAAGAATGCTTTGGCCAATGACTCAAAAATTGCACATGGGGACCGATTTTCTTTGACATACCATCGGTCGGGATGGGCCAAGAAGCGTGCTGCTAAAATAATCGTGAACTGGCTGAATCATCCATAATGCTATTAGAAGAACACCATCGATGAAAAGTCATAACATGATTAATTGTATCCTCTCTTGCTCGAATTTCAAACTTAGGAATGTCAGACGATAACTTAGCCAGTATGAAGGGCCAATAAGAAGAATGTAATATAGGATCATTCATAAGTTTGGTGAGATCCGGCATGTTGAGAGAGGAAAAATATGGCATATGTAATGGTGGCGGAGGATTAATTCTAACCATAGTGTGAGTGTTCTAGGTACCTGACCCTTGGAGGTGACTAGGTGGGTTTGTACTCCCCCTTGAGAGGAAGTGGGTCCCACTCTTGTAAAGTTGGTAGAAGGAATTACGACCTTGGAAGTAGACCCAAGTAATGTAGAACCAAGCAAAGTTGATCCTAAGATAGTACACCCACAGTGAGTGTTTGAAGGAGGTTCCATGAGCTGTATAACCGTGATACTCCCCTAATATAGGCGGAGGTTGAGGAAAGTGTTTGGAACGATGGGGTTTTTGTGGGTACCCTATGATGTCTGACTAGATGTGTGAATGTGTGCAAATCAAGTGGTGAGAGAAATATGTAAACCTACAAAGCCTTTGCGTTTGAATGCTTACACAATATATATATTCAAATCAAACTGCAATCAGATGTTCATCATACAAATACATGAGAAAGAAGCATATATGGGTAAGTGGGTTTTGTCCACGCAGGAATCAAAAGAAAGCAATGCTCAGGTCCTAGAAGACGTAACGCCCTTCCTCCTAAATAGTACTGGACCTTCCAATAGTTCTCATTAGTAGTCCAAGTCACTAGAAGAGAACTAGTGAAGGATGAAACAATTGGTTATAATGAGGGGTAGAGGGGGCATATCCCGAAAGAAATGGCGATACTTCCCAATAGCCACACAAAATCCAATCAAGGTGCAATTGCAGCCCACAATTGCCACCTGGGTAGATGTCCAAAAGTTGGTTACTAGGTACCTCGGTCAAAGTGTGGCATTTAGATTTTCGGCCTAAGAAATGGGTCACGGGCTGGATCCCGTCCAAGAGGTGGGTGCCTCAAGGGGGACACACAGAACAACCAAACCTCGGCCTTCAACCCTTCACGGGTATCTCCCTGCCTTATGGTGATTGGAACACTTGACTTGGAGGATTTTAAGTTCTTTATTTGACAACCTCTATGTTTTATCAATGTGAGAACCAGATAACAGGGAGTTTTTTGGATGCCTATCCCCGAAATCCTACCTAGACTAAAAAATTCTTTTCGCACCTCCTGTGGAGGAAAACTTAGTGAGTTTTTAGAAATTTTTTAGATGAAGTTGTTTTGTGAGGCTGGGGGTGAAAACAAACCTCGTTTGATTAACAAGGGGAGTGGATAGTCCTGTCAAGAAAAGATGGGGTATTTTCGGAATCCCTTTGGAGGAAACTTACTTGGACCTCCACGTTTCGAGAAGAAGCTATGTGAGTGCGTAGTGACTTTTGTGTGTGAGTGAAAAGTGTGCCAATTTTTAGTTAATTAGATGTCACCTTGCTGCATGTGGACTTCACTTGGTCCTTACAAGAGTTTGATTACCTAATTACCTAGATGTCTTTGGTACAACCTTGCGGAATTCAAAAGCCCTAGGAAACTAACATGTGGACATGTGGGTCCGTTACTATCCTTTAACTCCCTATTGTGAGGTAATATAGAAAAATCATGAAACTATCCTAGATTGAACATGTGGGCATGTGTGGGCCCATTACAAACCTTTAAACTCTCCTAGTGTTTTGATCTAAGAAAGCAAAATTCCAACCACTATTCTATCTTTGTAGCATGTGGGCATGTATGGGCTTGTTACAAGTTTAAAATGAGTTTGAAAAAATGAAGCTAAGAGGGGTCCCAAAAAGGGTCGTTGTCATCTCCTAAAGGTTTTTAAAACTTGTTTAAGGGAGATGAAATTGTTTTACAACCTCTTTCTGATTCTCAAGATCGCTTGAATGCGCGAGAGAAGAGCATACTCAACGATTGTTACTTCAACTTCTAGTCCCAAATGTGAGTTTAGATGTGATTAAAATTGATGTCCACCTTAGATTTATTTAGTCACAACAAGCCATCCATGTGGAAAAAAGCAAAGAAAGGAAATTGATTTTAATCCTCCTAAGTGCCTAGGTTAGACTAACCCCTTTATACGATGAGGGGACTAAGTGTAGTGCAGTATTTAGAGCATGCATAACATCATTTTAAGAGGGCCAATGGCCTTCCGCACATCCTAATCAACTTACAATGTGATTTTTTTTTTAAATGCGCGGCCCCTAGTGTAGACAGGCGCGCACAGAGCGCCGACGCGCGAACATAATAGAGACAGAAAGTGCATGCGCACAGAGAAAAACTGTTATTAAAGCGCATGCGCACCCGATGCACGTCTGTGGGGTGAAATACCCACGCGCCTGTGACAAACGGCTGAGAGAGAAAATACGAATGGATTTCTCTCAATTCTCCCTTGAATTGACTGGTTAGCAGGTCGGCAGAGGCCGGTTTGTGCACCTGCAAGTTAATAAAAGTAAAAGAAGAGAAAAATAAACCCAAATGAGGAAGGAATTGATACCTAGTCCCCAGTATGGTAGCCAATATGTTTGCACCCTTTTCGTCGACTTGGTGAGCAAATCAAGGGTGCTTACATCCCCAGTATGGTCGCCAATCTGTTTGCACCCTTTTCGTCAACTTGGTGAGAAAATCAAGGGTGCTTACATGCCCAGTTGGGTCTTGCTGAGCATGACAGCTATAGAGGAAAGAGTTAGAGAAAACAAAACAAAACTATAAGCAATAATTAAATTAAAACAAACTAAAACTATGAGCATATGGATATAGAAATAACCAACACAAAAAGACCAATATCACCAATGTTTTTGGGCTGATCTATTGATGAAATCAAAGCATAATGAAGAAAGGGGACTATGAGTCCCTTCTTCCTGCAAAAGAAGGCTCTTGTGCCCTCACCAACTTGCTCTCCTTACAATAAGAAAAATGAAAATGATAGTGAAAGAACTCCTATCATATCCACTCAATGGAGAGGTGGATAGCTCAATTAAATGGTGCCAATGTGCTATTGTCAAGGAGTGAGTCCTTAAAACAATCTAGGCAGCATAACATTACATGAAATTCCTTGAGAAAATGATGTTTCTTCATGGCTTTTTATAGCATTGCATTGGGTGATTATGTAAATCCTTTGAGGTGTGAAAAGGGGCTCTTTAGGGCTTCATTAGGTCTTTGACCAGCCTACCATGCCGAATTAGGCTCCCCTATGAATAAGATTGAGGATCCATAAGTGGTTGGGAGGCCGACCAATTCAATAAATGCGTCGTTTAGCAGGTGCGCGGGTTTTTGCGCCAACAACCACGCATCGTGCGCGTATGCGCGCATGGTACATTCCTGTTTCGTGCATGTGCACGCACACCATTCTTCTATAAAGCGCCCTTCAATCTTTGGTTACTTTATATAGTTTTTGACCCTTTGGAATGCTGTAGAATTAATTTAGTGCCATGAATGAATTCATTACTGTTTGACGATGCTAAGTTCTTGTCGCCATGTGCGGACGAAATTTTAGTGATAACAGTGATCCTTGTGGAATGTTCACTGTTAGGCTCATAAACCAGTCCAATGCACGATTTTTGAATGTAATTGCGAGTTAAGCCACTTTTGTGTCTTCATCCATGATTTTTTTAGCTTCCCAAATTTTTTCACAAATAAATAGATGTTTCTCTGGGTCCTCCTACCCTTCTCCATGAAATTATGGTAACTGAATAGTCAAATCTTCTCCTTCCATTGTAACATTTGCAGTACCACTTCTGCTCGGTGTATATAACTGACTACTGCTAGCTGAACTTGTACTTCCACTTGAATTTCCACTGGTACCTTGTCCTACTCAGATCCTTCTCCTACTAATTTCTGGTTGTCTAAATGGTCCTTTATTTTATGATGTATTAGTTTCACATGGGGTTGTGGGTTCGACACTAATTATGATCTAGAATGGAGATCCTTGTTTTGCGTTGGATCCTTGACCTCTATCTTTTCTCTCATATCTGGTGCGTAGGATTTCCTCAATCTTATTCATAGCATGTAGATCATCTACATCTTCTTCATCACTTTCTAATCCTTCCCTCTCATCTACTACCCTCTTTTTCCTATTAATCTTATATTGGTAGGGTCTTACATTGTGTGTCGTTCCCAATTTGTCAATTATTTCCTTGATTTGTTCTTCATCCATCATAACGAGCTCCATTGGTTCCTTCTTCTTACCTCTATCCAAATGCTTCTCCATGTCTTAGATCATCCTTAATGTTTCCTCCAGTCTCTCCATGCACACAAATTAATTTAGTTGTTAAAATCCATTATCATCACACCTTTATTATGCAAAAAAATCTTGATCGACGTATAAAGTGATATAATATACCTTCCTCTTGGACCCTTCAAAATATCTTGGTCTGTAGAAGTATATGATTTTTGAGTATCGACTCTAAACTTGGTAATGAATCTTGCACTAATGCTATATAGCCAAAAATCGACTTCACGAGTGAATTTGTTATTGACTTTTTTGTAGCTGCGAAATATTCGTAGAGGTCTATTCTACTGGTCTTATATGATTAATTGGGCGATTTCATTTTAATATTACTATCCACTCCAACAACAAATGTGGAAATTCACAGAAAAATGCCTCATGAAGATCAATAAATACATACCTTTCCAAATATTGGTGCAGTGTATACTTGGAGATTCTATTATCTTTCTGCGCAAACTTGAGCTCTTTTGTTTTCAACCATCGTTCAATATACTTATTAGTGGGATTATATGGTGTGAACATACCCTTGTAATAATACATTCTCTTCATTATCCTTCTCAACAAGTCCCTTCCAATCTATTCTTCTGGGTTCTAGCCAACAACAAAAGCATTTGTTGGATGTTTGGGCTGACCCGGGTTCTACTTTAGGTTCCCAACAAAACCTTGCAAACCATTGGCCCTTTTAGAGACCAGAAGGAAACACTGCACACAAAGTGAAAAATGTAGTTTCACTTTAGATGGATTATGGGTGACTACATGACCCAGATGTCTGCAATCATGGAAGGGAGGCTACTATGGGGATGATAGACATTATTTCTACCTCAACATACATCAGATCTATTATTCTAATACAACATTATATCTAGATATACCATTCTGTAATTAGTTACATTCATTACAATTCATTTTACAATAAATATCCTAAATGTTCTATTGCGCACTGCATTTTACTACCTACAGATTAATCCTTTCATAACCAAATAATAGCAAGAACTAAGATAAACATTCCACACAGAGACAAAAATTTACCGTGGTTCACCCCCCTTGGGCTCTATCCACAAAGATCTATATTTCTTCGGTCCTTTATTATTCTTCATCAAGTTTATAGCTCTTTGCACATTACACTTGAGGCTGACAAGATCACGCTAAGGTCCACATCTTGCGACCTTACCCTCAATTACAATGCAAATATCTTTCTAAAAAACTAGCTCTAAGATCTCATCTCACATTAGCTCATGCTAAACTCTAGAACTCACTCTTTTATTCTCTCCGCTACAATATATTTATATTACACTAAGGGGTTAATTACCCGTTACAAAAATTACCAAAACCTTAACCTAGTAACCCTAAGTGGATTAGGTTTGTCCACATTCTAACTCCTTAAGAACGACTAGTCCAAAATGCAACCATTTTCCACGTTGATCCACATATTTCCTCCTTCCTTTGAATTTCCTACTTTCCAGGCACCGTTTTCCCCTATTTTTCAGTGTGCACTCCATTTCTAGTCCATTTCCTAACTACGCTCATTAATTACTTCACTTTTCCCTAAAATGGCCTACGCCAACACTCTCTCTAAATGTGATTATAGGATCCTCATCATACTTTTGAGCATCCCTCAATGTATGAGAGAACCATAGAGGTCTCTTGAGAGAAATATAAGGATCCAATCGCTCCTCCTCACCTGAAGTATGATTCCCTGAACTAGAATTTGTTGGTGACCTCAGATCATCCTTAAAATCTTCCTTCTCCTCATCCTTTGTCACTATAATAGAATCATGAGACTTCCTAGAAGATAAATACTCCTTAAAGTTTGCATCCCTTCTTACCACTATCTTCCTTTGATATGGAATGAATACCCTGTAGTATTTTTAAGTCTCATGGTAAGCCACAAACAAACTCTTCATGTTGGAGAGCTCCAACTTGGTCCTCTTCTCTACATGTACATGAATACAATATGGAAAACAAAAAATGTGAAAATGACTCACCTCTGGTTTCACACTAGTGAGTTCCTCCTTTGGTGTCTTTTCCTCTAAGATCTTATGCAGACACATGTTTTGGATGTAAATTTCTTTTTTGCATGCTTCTTCCCAAAGAAACATCAACAAGTCCTGGTCATGCACCACAACCTTAGCATCCTGTATGATGGATCGATTATTCTTGTCTGCAACTCCATTCAATTTGGATCGGAACAATCAACTCCCTCTTGATCCCTGCCTCCTTGCAAAAACCCTTGAAATCCTTGGAGGTATACTCACCCCCATTATCTGATCTCAAAACCATGATATTATTACCTATATGGTTCTCAACAAGGGCATTGAACTCCTTAAACCTGCTAAATATTTCATCCTTGGTATTTAGGAAGTAGATCCAAGTTTTGTGAGAGAAGTCATCAATGAAGAAAATATAGTACATGCTTCCTGTGATTGATGTTATCGAAATTAGTTCAAAAAAATATGAATGCACCATATCTAGGATACCCTTAGACCTGTGCTCATTTCTTGGGAAATCATTCTTGGCGTTCTTGCCAAGAATGCACCCTATGCATACACCCTCCTTATCAAAACTGAAATCTGGATGACTTGTGACTATCTCTCTCATAATAGGAAATTCCTTGTGATGCAGACACCCCATCCTCTTGTGCCACAACTCACAAAATTTGTTTTTTTAATGAACTAGGGATCAAACAGGATCACCCTACAACCTATATAAATTTCCTTCCCTAACCCTAATCACCTAAGTTGCAACTAGGATAGAATATTTTGATCTGAAGAGGAATGGTTGGTTCTTGAAATATACTACAAATTCCTTATCTTCCATAACCAAAAATGAAATTAAATTCTTCTTGAGACCTGGAACAAACAACACATCGTCAAAGTATAAAGAGTTACCTAATTCGAGTTGAAAAGGAATGGTACCAACTCCTTCGATTGGATTCTTGGAATAATCGCCAAAGATCAACTTGAACTCTTGATACATTGTCTGTTAGACTCGAAAATAATTACCAGGATGATGTCATATGCCTCGATGCTCCACTATCCACATACCTTGTGTTCTTCAGAATTATGCTGAAAGACAGGCAAGATACAACCATTGATAAATCCTTCTAGAACCTAGAGGAAAAATCATTCATATAAGTTTTAGTTGAGGTTGCTACCTAGTTTTGTTGCTTCCCTTTACCCTCGTGTTGATAGTCAAATATGACCATGTTCAACATTCAGGATTTCATTTGGTCAGTATCCCAATTAGATCCTTATCGATTGAAAATGACAAATCCGACTGGTTTAGGTCCAATTACCTTTAACTACTCTAAACTAAACTAAATCTTAAAAAACATACATTTGCTAAATACTCACAAAAAATCTATTTTTTATCAAATAAAAATTAAACTATAAATATATACAGTTTTGAAACTATCTACATAGAAAATTGATTCTAATTAAAATTACTCTTGCAAGAGGATATTTTACTTTTTCCTTTTAAAATAAGAAATAATTCAAAAGAGACATACTAAATGTATTTAGCAAAATACAACTAAGCTAGTATATTGCCCGGGTCTAAATTCAAATAGTAAATGAATTAAATTAAGATAAAACAATATTCTAAAGATGTAGATATTCAAAACACATGTTTGAATAAAACCACTGAGAATGAATTAATAAACTTGTTTAAATAATTAGCATAGATTTATAATCAAAATAGTAACTCATATACATAATCATAACTGAAACAATGTATCAAATAAATGATGAAATTGATCCAATTTATTAATAGTAATCAACTAAATCAATTTTGATTCCATCAATACATACTCCAGATAAGACTCTGATTTGAAAAATGAACATTAAGATACCAGTAATAGTGATGAATATTGATTTCTTATAATAATATTCAAAGTCACAAAAGATTCAGTAGAATGCTTCCAAAAAGAGTCTTGTGCAATAGTGCATAAGTTTAGTTTTCTTTTTCAAAAACTAAACCCCTCACAATTGTATTTCCTTCTCTATTTTATATTGAAGGAATTCAAAAAAGAAAATTAACTTCCATAACCATAAACAATTATCCATTTAGAATGGGAAAATAACAAAATCGTTCAATTCCCCAAACTAAATTAACTAAGTACATGAAACAAAAAACTACTAACTGTTCAATTTTAAAAAATTTCCTAGAAACTAATTTTCCCATTTCCCGTATTCTTTTAGGTCATCCCTTTTAAACCTGTAAAACAAAAAAAATGAAAAAGACAGGGATTAATAAAACATAAAACAAAAAATAGAGTTTCTACAGAATTTTTAATTCTATAACTACTCTTTTATTAACCAGAATTAACAAAAATAAAAACTAAACTAAAAAACGCTAAATTCATACCAATAACTAAGACATTTTTATCACTGAGTGTTACTGGGAATAGTCTTAAATT
>SNQJ01S0145647.1:18127-39802 GCA_010110895.2 Picea sitchensis | reverse complement strand
CAGCCACTGCTCAAGATTTTCAAAACTTGAAGATGGCCATGTGCACCACTCTAGTCCTGGCCCTTCCTGATTTCACAAAGACCTTTGTGTTGGAATGTGATGCCTCGGGGAAAGAAATTGGTGTTGTCCTTATTCAAGAAGGTCGACCTTTGGCCTTTACCAGCAAGCAACTATCTGAAAGAAATCTGGGCAAATCAATCTATGAAAATGAAATGTTGTTTATTCTTCATGCCATTGATCTGTGGCACCCTTATCTATTGGGGAAACGTTTCCAAATTAAGACAAACCATCAAATCCTCAAGTATTTTCTAGAACAACGCAATTCCTCCTCAGAGCAACAAAAATGGGTGACTAAGCTCTTTGGATATGATTATGAGATCATTTACAAGAAAGGCAAAGACAATGTGGTTGCGGATGAACTTTCCTGAAAATATGAAGATGAAGGATCCCTTTTTTCTCTTTCCTTCATTATACTAGATTAGATCCAAGCCATTCGCCAGGAATGGCTACAAGATCCCAAAAGTTTGCATCTGATCCAACAATTGCAGTCCAATGCTCCAGTTTCCCCAGGGTACTCTTGGCTCCATGATGAGCTTCGATACAAAGGTCATTTGTATTTAAGTAAACAATCAAATCTTAAATCCACGGTACTTTCTGAGCTTCATGCTACACCCACAAATGGGCAAGCCGAGTTCAAAAAAACCTATGACAGGGTCAAACATTCTTTTTTCTGGGATGGTATGAAACAGGACATTCGTAATTTTGTCACTGAATGTGATGTGTGTCAACTCAACATGGGAGAAACAACCAAATCTCTGGGCACACTACAACTGCTACCGATTCCACCTAGTATTTGGAAGGATATCTCTATGGATTTTATTACCGGCTTACCCAAATCGAGAAATAAATCAGTCATCATGGTGGTTGTTGATCGCCTTTCCAAGTATGCTCATTTCTGTGCTCTTCAACACTCGTTTACAGCATCCACAGTGGTTCAAATTTTCATGGATCAAGTCTTCGAGATTCATGGCATGCCGCACTCTATTTTTTTTTATCGTGACCCAACTTTCACAAGTAATTTTTGCAAGAACTATTCAAGCTACAAGGCACCCAACTCCATCTCATCATAGCTTATCATCCCCAGACTGATGGTCAAACGGAATTTGTCAACAAGTGTTTGGAAACATATTTGAGGTGTTTTTCCTAGGAAAAGAAAAATCAATGGGCTCAATGGTTACCCCTAGCTGAATGGTGGTACAACACTTCATACCATAGAGCTACACGCATGACTCCTTTTGAAGCAGTATATGGACAGAAGCCACCTTCTTTTCTCTCATACTTACCTGTTGTCTCGAAGGTCCAGGCGGTTGACCAAACACTTACAGTTCGAGAAGCTATTCTCCTTACCCTCAAAGAGAATTTGGTCATGGCACATAGTTGCATGAAGCAACAAGCAGATCAAGGTCGCTTTGAACATCAATTTGTAGAAGGGGATCAGGTGTTTCTTCGTCTGCAACCTTACAAGCAAACTTCCCTCAAGGTCGAGCATTTTCAGAAGCTAGCTCCCAAATTTTATGGTCCTTATACAGTTCTTAAGCATGTGGGACAAGTAGCCTATCAGTTAGCTTTGCCCACTCATTCAAAGCTACATCCTGTTTTTCATGTTTCATGCTTAAAGAAGGTGATTGGAACTAAGTGCCAAATTCAAGCCAACCTTCTCGATTTAGCCAAAGAAGGATCCATTTGGCTACAGCCACAAGTAGTTTTGGACCAACATGAGTGTCGCAGATACAACTCTAGCAGATGCCACTTGGGAACCAGCTACCATTCTACAGCAATTTCCACATCTCAAGCCTTGAGGACAAGGTTGTTTTTAAGGGGGGGGACATGTTAGGTTCCTAACTCACACATAGGTAGAACAATATATTCAAATGTAATAAAGGTCAATATTAATAATGCCTTGCAATAAAATAGAACAAGTCGAATGTAAGAAGACCTAGTAGAAGCTTCCGCTTCTAGAAGGATCTTCCTCTAGATGCTTCTTTTGATATACATATTTAGTATAAATAGGATTCAAGGGTATGAGAACCCTAGCTTGGATATTATTGTAATAGAGCTCTACTCAACTGGAGGTTTCCCCCTCGAAGAGGCCCGTGAACATTGCTTTCAAAATAAAAGTGTTATTTATGTTGTTGTTCTTATATCATTTTAGTGCTATTGTGGTGATTGTTCTGGTTATATTGTTGTTATTTTACAATTTATAGCATTTTATTTTTGTTCTGCATACTTTTTATATCTGTTATATTACATAGACCATGAGGTGACAAACACAGACAAGCTCCCAGAGTTCTCCAAGAAATTTTACCTACAGACTATGGGTATAGGACCCTTTGGCAAACCAATTAACCAACCAGTCCAGTGGGCAGCCTGACTGGCCAAAAATGGGATTCTAGGCCTGTTGGACATACCGCACTTTGGAAGGGACTAGTATGCAAACAACTGCGTCAAGCAACTGATGGCAGTCACCCATGGCAGATACCTGTGGCTGGAACAACTTGTCTCAATAGACGTAGAGATTATTTCATACATCACAAGGCTACCATCACGGGGTAAGGATCTCGTGCAGTTCCCTTAGGACAAGACGAAGGAGAAAGCAATGGCCAAGGAAATGAAGAAGAAATATGGTACCAAAAGGGGGTCACGAAGAATCATCATCAAGCATTTTAGTGACTCCGCGAAAAGAATGGCCACAAAAATTATGGCATGTAAATTACTTAGGAAATACCACAAGGAGGAAGTCTCGGCTGGGGTTGTTGCATCTACAACACAGTGTGTGCAGGGCACCACACTTAGCTGGGCCCCATATTTGCTAAATCTGTTCCTAGACGACTGCAAGGACATGGAGGATCCGTGGACAAAATTTCACTATTCATGGCTACTCATCCTGGTAGCCTTGATTAGATGGAAGGAGTTGAAGTATTCATTCTTTTCCTCTAGACCCAAACCTTTCCATGGAGCACGATACTTATCGTTTGGGTCCGCCTCAGACCCCAAGAACAGAAAGGCGAATCCAACCATATTTGAAGGATATCATAGCGACCTACAAGAGAGAATCGCCAACACTTGGAGAGTGACATCAGAAGTGGTCACGCAGTATCATGGAATAGCCAACTTTAAAGCAACGAGACATGAAATGTGGATCCAGGCAGGGAAGTATCCCAACAATCAATGGCTACAACTATGCTATTGCATCAAGGAGGCAGACATAGAGATGAACATTAAGGATTGGGATGATGACTGGAGGATTCCAATACTGAATCAAGATATTCTCGCAGGAATGGAGGAGGAGGTAGGGCATGAACAAACACTGGCATAAGAGATAATGGTGCCTAAGAAGCCAAGGACCGATTAGAACAAGGCACAACGAAAGAAAGGGGGTGTGTCCAATAAAGACACTCAGGCAGGGAAGAAGAACAACACCCAGGTGCCACAAGTATAACAGAAATAGACTCAGGCAGCATAGGGAACCACATCAAGTGTGACTCAACAAAATAAAGGCTAGACTAAGAGGCCAGTCATCCAAATGGGGGGTATGTGCAAGCAATATAAGGTGCACAGAACGACACCAAAATACATAATCACAGAGGACGACACAGACCTTGTGGATCAAATGGTCCAAGATTTCATAGTGGAGGATTTTGAAAATCATGAGTGCCAAAGGGACAGGATTGAGGAGGAGTTGGAATACATACAACAACTCCTCCAGCAGCTCAGAGAAGTGCAGGCGGCCAACAACAGCGTAGGAATAGTCTCATAAGCATCACAGGTAGGAGGCAAGGTTGGATCAAGCGAGTAGGATAGGATCCAGACGATAGCACAACTGAGATAGAAATTTCATGTCACACCCAACATGTTGCACATGGATGAAATCATGGGGCAGACACCCCTAAATGACTTGGCCCAAATACAGTTGGTATTGATGTGGATACCAACAAAGGCCTTGTATAAACTGCAATTCAATGTCACACAGGAGGTACAGTCACGCACATGCACAGACGCAGAATAATTGCAGCATGCAAAGAACATCTAGGACAATATGGAATTGGTACTCAAGCAGTCTAAGCTCGAGAGAAAATATGAAAAAGACCGTGCAGATAGAATGGAGCAGGAATTGGTCGTATCCTATGAGAAATCCCAAACAGTGCGTAGACAACATAACTCATGGTGACACATAATATTGATCATATTGTGTAGACAATTGATCAATACAGACAGGAGATCAAGAATCTATGGGATCATCTTGTACCTACCACGCCACCAGAGGTGAAAGAGCTGAGGAAGCAAGAGGAAATAATATAGCAACAAGTCCACGGAGCAATGGACTTGTTCAAGAAGGAAGCATAGCTTTGGACGAAGTTGGAAAAGGATCAACAGGTCCAGTAGTGGGACCAGGAATAATAGAGGATAAGTGCTACTATCCAGGACCTCAAGCAGAGGCATAAGAAAATGTTGATCACGGATCGCGTCAAAGGAGTGCAGTATATGAAGAAACTGCAGGCAAAACTCATAGCTACATAGAGACAGAAAAAGGAGCGCCAAGCTCAAATGGAACCACTCCAGGAGTGAGCAGAAGAGCTCATTGTGCAAGTAGAACACACAAAGAAGAACTTGGCACAAACTCAAGTAGAGTGCGCAGGGATAGTCAGTGACGAGATTGTAGTGTAGGTATTGTACGCACTCAAGGAGAAGACAGTGTAGGCTCAAACACAAGCAAAGGAACTAGTAAAAAAGTTCTAGGATATCATAGGAGAGATTGAAGTAGTGCACAAGGGTTAGGTGGCTCAGGATGAGCCACATGTTAGTGTTGGGGGGATTATTGGATGCAAGCTAAATCAAGAAGAAAGGATATTTTTGGAAGTGAAGCATGCAAGAGGAAAAATATGGTTGGAAGGAAAAGCAACACACACGCATTCATGGAAGACCTAACGATGCTAGGGTTAGGGTTTTTGTAATACATTGTAATGGTTGGTGAGCTGAAAATATAAATAATTAGTACTTAGGACAGAGAGATACCTAGATATATACATATATAGATACAGATCGAGAGAGAGAGAGAGAGAGAGAGAGCGAGAGAGNTTGTAAGCATTGTATGAATCATTAAGTTGGTAAGCTAAGGAAGGAATGAGCAACTAGATCCCGAGGGTTAGATCATAGATTGAGGATCCTATTGTGATCTAGTCAGCCTCGCAGGGATCGAGGAGCTTGCTGAGGAGAGTGAGATCCAGGAATGTAAACACACGCAGCGTGATATCTTACCAAACTATAATAAAAGCTTGAGAGCCAGATCTTTGTGGATGTAGCCTAGGTGGGGGTGAACCACGGTAACACTATGTTGTGGGATTGAATGAATGTGTCTTTGTGTCTTATTAGTTGATGAATGTTGAATGAATCGATTAAATAGATCTAGTATTTTACACACATGTATAGAATAAATGTTATAATGGGATGTTAAATGGACTAAATAAAGGTTACGGCGTACAAGCACATATATTGCTCATTCTCAGGTTGCAAACACCTGAGTATTGCAACCACCCATAGAGCTATCTCGGGTGAGAATGTGTAGTGCAATAGGTGTATTGCGTAGCCTTCTGGGTTACCAGAGGGGCTGATAGTCTTTAAGGGATTTTGTTGGGAAGCTTCTTAGTTCTGAACCAAGGTCAATCTGTAATGGTCAATTGAGAATCTGAATAACCCATAAGAATGCATCAAGACCAACAGAAGAGTAGACACAGAGAAAGATAAACCAACATGAGTGCACTCATTTGTCCATGAATTCCTCATCTAGGATCCAGGAACTTTCAGTTGCTTTAGGTTTTCTCACAATATCCTTCACAAGGATCTGAGATATTTCCTCAACAGGAAATCACACCACAAGCTTACAACCCAATTTACAAGCACACAGGCCTCTTTCTCAGCATAAAAAACATAGCCAAACAATGGTTTCCTTGAATTTTATCATGGTTGGTCCTCTTACCATCCTTCCTATCCTTCTTTTCTACCCAAAACCTGAATGTAAAAATTGTCCCCCTTATGAATACCAATTCCCTCCCTTCCTTGCTTGCTTGTCTTACAATCTTCTCAAGGATGATTTTACTTCATCCCATGCTCTCCAATAACTATGTGATGTTACCACTCACACCTACCTTCTTACATGAGGTAAATGATTGGATTCTCATACACTCAATCAACAAATAGAAGGTTATACACAAAGATAATAATTCAAGAATGTAGGTCGGAATAATACCCATGAGTAATTCCCCTTTCAACCCCTCTCTCTCTTGTGGAATCATATCCCCCCGTCATTCTTCATCTCTTTCGTATCGCAACAAAAAATTATCACTTTTATTAATTATTTCAGTGTTCATAATATGAATTTCAGCCCCCGGCCACATTAAATCAATACAAGATCTTTTCCCAAACACATCAACTCACTATCCTAATTCACATTTATACAATTACATTATATTTAATAGGGATTAAAACAATGGATGTTACATCCCCTCCCCCCTTATTTTTTCACTATCCTCGGTGCACAACACCCTATAGGTGTAATTTCATTTTACAATTCTATCTCCCCAACCAATAATCAACATATATTCTCTTTGGCCCGAAATGACACATGAATTCTAACCTAAGAAAATTACATAGGCACTCTGACCCCAATACCATAGATACATAGGTACTCCAACCCCCAAAATCATAAATACATAGGAACTTTATCCCCAAAACATATATACAAAGGCACCCTAGCCTGAAACATATACATAAGCCACTGTAATTCTCCTACAACTATCCTGATTTCTAGCAACTCTCTTCCATTGACTTGTCCAACCCAAGGAATGGTTTCCCATTAGTTTACCAGGGTTGACCCAAGGAATGTGCCATCCGTTTATCAAGGCTAACCCAAGGGATGTACCATTTGTTTATCAAGGCTAACCCAAGGAATGAGCCATTCATTTATAAAGGTCTCTCTGGCATAGTTAACTAGGAATCTCACTAAAGGGAACTCAAGGGACTCATTGTTAGGAAATATCAATAAAATAACCAACAACAACCTTGTTGTTGCAGTGAAACTCAAACAAGAGTGCACTCTTCACGCATGACAACCTAGTTCTTTGAATGAAACTCACACTAGAGTTCACTCTTCAAGACTGATAACATGCTTCTTTGATAGTGAAACTCACACAGAAGTTCTCTCTTCAATCCTGAAAACCTGGTTCTTTGATAGTGCAACTCACACAAGAGTTCAATCTTCAGGCCTAACAAACTGGTTCTTCTATAAGCCTAACAACTTGCTTCTTCTACGAGCCTAAAAACCTACTTCTTCGACAATGTGACTCACACACAATTTCACTCTTCAGGCCTAACAACCCGATTCTTCATGTTGTACATACCCTCTAGGCTCAGGAATCCCTTTCAGTGATATGTGGTTCCTTAGTTGATCCATCATTTTCCAAGGTGTTCTCTTGCATACAGATTCCAACTTGCTGCTAGATTTCTACTAGAAATCCACAACCTGTGGTGATCATCATATATGCATCGCATGCATATAGTAAATATGAGACATCATCATAAAAAATTTAATTATAAAATTTCCAATCTGATTTACCCAGGAAAACAAAATTCCCAAACATGAGTTTTCTTCTCATAATTGTTTGGCTCTTGCAGTAGTAGATATCAGTATTCCTTATGGATTACACCATTTCCATATCCAAGACTATTCTTCCTACAATTTTCTAAATTTCCATGCAACCAAACAAATTTTTAGCATATCATAACAATTTCCAATTATAAATTTCTCAAATCTAGTTATACATGAAAATAAAAATTCCCGCACATGATATTTCTTCTCATTATGTTTGGCTCTTATAGCGATATATACTAGTCTTCCTTATGGGATTACATTATTGCCATATCCAAGACTATTCTTCCTGCAATTTTCTCAATTTTCTTGCAACCAAACACGTTGTTAATATCTCGTGCACAATATTTGCATTCAGTCCATGAAGTAATTTTTTAGAATTATAGTAATCTAAAAATTCTATCACTTCCAACTAATATTCATATTAAAAACAAAATTAATCCATTAATCAGATTATCTAGAATGGAAGTATCATTCACTGTATACTCATTATCAACACACCAAGCTTTTCATAACGCAATCAAACTTTACCAATAAGTAAAACCATTGTGCCAATAATCATGGCCCCATCTACACAATGCATCCTTGCATTGACTCTAGAATACCATATGTTCATGTCATGTATGCACCATGTGAATTGGAAGGTATGGCCCATTCCTTAATACCTCATCCAAACTCTTCCCCACAACCTGTATGATCCTTTTCATACCTTCCTCTTCAACCCATACACAACACTAGGAACATTATCCCTTAGTGCTATTTAGTGTAGGAAAAACTTTTGCAGTCCAAACCTCAACTACGTAGGGGAAAACCATTCTGCACTTGGATGGTACTATATCCTTTCTATTTCCATTGCCATCATGGACTCACACATGATCATCTCTAATGGAGTTCATTGCTATAACATGAGTAATGTCTCCTAACATAACTCATTTATGACCTCATAACAAACATAAAACAATATGCAATTAGTTTTCCATAAATGCAGTCAAGCAACAAATATCATTTTCATACTCAAGGCATCATTCCTTTACATCAATTCAAATTTTGAGATTCAACTGAGGGAATTATTACATCAATTCCCTTTAGAAATTATACATCATAACAACCCCAAATGCATACATGTACGGGTGTCATCAATTTACTTGATGCTACCTGATCAACTAGTACTTTATAGAAGCTCCCAAACTCCTTTTTCCAATCACTTGATCAACATTCCCACCATCCTCATTTGGTGTTTGTATGGATGGATACCATAAGAAACAATATCATTAGGTTATAATCATGTTTCCTGGATACGCAATCCATCATTATTTTTATTCAAATATCGTAGCATCATCATTATTATTATTAATATATATATCAACAGAATACTCTTACTTTATAATCATTCCACCAATATGTTCAAGCATGTCTACATGCAAAAACACATATCATTATGCACCAAGCATTTGATATTTCATTCCTATCTTATGCACATGATTTCTATCTTTATTCTATGAATCATGGACCAATTCTATCATGCACTCCAATGCATATATATTTCAGTTTTAAATAAATTATTTGATTTTTATTATAGATGGTTGTCCCTAAATTCCTGTAGAACCTTGCCACCTTGTCAATTGTGCACCATTGGCCCCTATTCTACACCTTCTAGCCAAGCCTTGGCCATTCTGTGTTTCTAGCCACTAGGTCCACTAGTGTTGTCATCTAACAACTGCTTCCTTTATGTAAACAAATATTATCCCAACATCTTTTGGGCTATAATTCTTAAGATTCATAGTGTTGTAACATGAACTACTCTAGTTGAATATTACCACTGCAATCTAATTAACCACTTCCATTTCCTAGACCACACTGGTATTGAAACACCATTATAATTGATTGACATTTCAATATTTCAAAATATTTATTTTATGTCATCTTTCTAATACTCCTTTCCATCCATGGCTTAGTTCAATTTTAAGTATCTTTTTTTCACTTCATTAAGTGATTCATTATGAAGCACTACTTGAACACTCAAGACCACTCTGATCCAAATGGAATTCTACACTCCACCATTGCTCCTATACTTTGATTTTTTCGTGCACTCTGATAATAGAGGAAACTTTCTTTCTTGTGTACTTTTAGACAAGAGTTGCTAGATCATATCTAGCAATCCCTTCTTCTTTCACTCAAAGATGACTCTTCCACTTCATGAGTCACACCTCATCTCATGATGTCCTTTTATCTCCTCTTTCAGTAAGCTTGACCTCTTTATTATCCAATTAAAATTGGGATTAATCTAGAGCAAACCCACATAATGCTCAATGGTGTAATCTTATCCTCTTTCTAGAAATCATTTTTCACACAACTTTCTATGCAGAGTGATCTTATACCTAATGGAAATGCCCAATTAGTAAGATTAATCTTTGTTTATGTGTCAAATATTTTGCACTTCAAGTGTTCCTCTAGGCTTATTCATAGGTACTATCCTAAGAATATACAATCTTAATTACACAACAATCACCTTTGGAACTCACCTCTATCATTGGGAAGGTTTCTCCAAAATTTGACATTATTTGGAAAAATATTCACATCATGTAATTACATGGCTCTTGGAATCCAATTCCACTTTTTGTTACTTGTCTTCTAGCTCTTTATTGTCTCAACCAACATTGACAAGCTCTTCCATGTTTCCATTACTTTGATATTCAATCCTAGCTCGAATCTACCTGATTGTACCTCTAATTATGCGCCATGTGCAAGTAACCACTCCTATTAGAATTATGCATAGCATATAAATTTTGTCAATTAATGCTACAACTCATTCTTTATCCCAATTGATGAAGAACACAATGCACCAAATTAAAAATCCAATTCCTTAGATGCATTCCTCCTTGAAACATTTTTTTGATGACTGTACTCATGCCTCAATCTAAGTTCTAGGAGAAAAGTTACAAAATTTACATGCTTCCCATTCCAATTTTTTTTGCTGCCACAACAATATATTTATCACTTTATGAGAAATTATAACACCCAATTTAAAATTATGGGTTGACATATGTGTTCTACTCAATACCTTTCCAATTACTATTTGTTTGCTCAAATCTGAACTTTGAGCTGAAAGTTACGGTGGAAAAACAATGAAGGAATATTCATTAGCACGTGCAACATAGTAGCAACACTCAACAATCGATTGATCATTTCTTGATTTGATATTCACCGTTGATCTGTCTTAATCGATTCAATATGGATCTAAGTCATATCTCTTCTTCATTTTGGGCTTTCTCATTCTCCAATTTGCACCCCCTAGTTCCGTCGTACTCACTTTGCACTTATACTTAGATCCCTTACTGTATTCACAAGCTTGTGGGTGGTAGAGTCATGGACTCATATCCTATCTTCATATCTTCCATGAACCCGCCACCAACACTTAGCTTCATTTTCCTTCGTGGACTCATAATCTTGTAACCTTCCTTTCATAAGTTCGTCTGAGAATTCTCAACACTTAACCATTTTTCCACTTCTTACCACTTTGTAACATACCTAGCCTCCATCTAAGCAACATTACGTGCATAAAATCATTAAATTATTAAGATTTATTGCTAATCAAATTCTTGTAGCTTACTAGATACAAATCACACCCAAATCTAACCATTTGACTGATACCATGGTTCTAAATGCATCTAACAACATATATTAAACATGAATGCAATTGTTCAATCCAACAACAAGCACACAACATTCATATAAATCCTTTACACAACAAAATAATCATAAATACTACAACATAAACACTTATTTGTTAATGATTAACCAATTGGCTTCAAACGAAGGATGCACCTTCGAGTCATAGGCATTGCTGATCATTTTCTCTCATCAGCAAGCCACCCCCGAGCTGAGGCTATGAGTCCACAAGGATATTTGGCCCAGTAGATATCCACTCTCCAAACATAGAGCAACCCCAAACCTAGGTTCATTTTTTACAACAGTTCCAAACTGTTGAAATTTTTGTATGATCGATTAACCATAGACAATGTCACATCATTTTCACCCAACCATAGGCATTCATATATGCCACCCTCGAGCACATTAACCATTTCTTAGAATAATTAAAAAAAGTCTACATTAGAACCAACAAATAAACCCCAGCTTTTAACTGCAACAACAACTCAAGACAAGTAGATCGCTCCTTCTCCAAGGGTAGTGCACAAGAGAGAGAGTCTCCATATCCACAGAACAAGTACCATACACAACTACAAAAATTGTAGCTGCACTACTCTCTCAGACTTGCAACATACTTAGCAAGAATATCACCAAGAGTATCACCAAGAATATCATCAAGAGCTTCACCAAGAACCACCAAGAGAATCACCAAGATAGCATTAGGGATAGGCCAAGACCCAAGAGATGAGCATACACCCTTATTCCTCCTTACATCTACAGTTGTAGTTGCAACTGGAACTCTCCACAATACTTGTGCATTGACTGACTATCCAAATGAGCTAAAACGTCCTTTATTTATATTAATCAGTACAGTGACTTTTCTGGTTGGGTCAACCTAACTTTCTGGTAATTATATTTTCAATTTATCTTTTTCCTGTGGAGCCAAATTGTATTTCTAGAGGATAATATTATAATATTATAATATAATAATTGTATTTCGAGGTTGACTTGTCTTCTAGGGTTTCCACACATCTGTTTAATGGTTCACCTGCTTCCAAAATATTCTATTCTAAGTCATAGGTTACACGTGGTGGTTAATACCTCTCACAAATACCAAAACATCAACACTCCCTCTCATCTAGGGAGATATTAACTAAGAAGTTCTTCATGTAGTGGTTTCAAACACATCCATCCATATCACATGGCATGGTCAAGACTCACATGGTCTTGCAGACCATTCTACAAGTAGCATCACCATAGCCACACATGCTATCATATGATTAAACAGATCATGTAACAAGTATCATCATCATAGTTGCACATTAGCCATCTAGATGGAAAACACCTCCAACACTACTGGTTGGACCTCCAGCTAGTAACCTCTGATGCTACTAATGGACACTCTAACTGGGAATCATTTCTAACACTACAAGTTGACATCTAGTTCATGTAGAACTAGTAACTCGTCAGCTCACACAAAATATGACTAAAAAATTAAACACTCCCTCTTAAAGAGGAAGGTATTCCTCTTGGAACGATCATCATAACTGCTTCTACGTTCTTCAAACCTCATCCATTGTCTTGTTTAATTTTACAAATCCATACATCATAAAAAAAAATTCACTTTCCCCAGCCTTTCGTACTAGACTAACATACCAACCTGCGTTGGAGTACCAACTTGTGTTGGGGTAGCATACCAACCTGCCTTGGGGTTACCAACCTACATTGGGGTAGCATACCAACCTACATTGGAGTAGCATACCAACCTACATTGGGGTTACCAAATTGTGTTGGGGTAGCATACTAGCCTACGTTGGGGTTACCAACCTACATTGGGGTAGCATACCAGCCTGCGCTAGGGTTACCAACCGACACTAGGGTAGCATCCCAGCCTATGTTGGGGTTACCAACCTACACTGGGGTAGCATAACAACTTGTGTTGGGGTTACCAACCTACGTTGGGGTAGTGTACCAGCCTGCGTTGGGGTTACCAACCTATGTTGGGGTAGTGTACTAGCCTACGTTGGGGTTACCAACCTATGCTGGGGTAGCATACAAGCATGTGTTTGTGTATCATACCAGCCTATGTTGGGGTTACCAACCTGCACTTGGGTAGCGTACCATCTTGTGTTGGGGTTACCAACCTACATTGGGGTAGCTCCCTCTACTGGGGATCTCATCACTTCCCTCTACTGAGGATCATTTCCCACTACTGAGGAACACATCTCACTACTGGAGAAAATAATCACTTCTCACTACAGGAGAAGTCTTTCTAGACCACTCCAAGATTATCCCTGACAAAGGCTTGGTCAACATATCTGCTACCTATTCATTGGTAGCAATATACTCGAGGAAGTGTCTCATCATAGTCTTCTCCCTCTTACTGGCAGAATCCTCTGGACACAAATCAGGCTTTGTACATCTCTAGGCTATTTATCTGCAACATGCTTGATCTTCCAGATCAACTTGGAAGTCCCCATTGACTTCTCTATTGGTCTCGAAACCAAGGAAAATATATATATCCCAGTCCTTCTGACTGGATTCCTCCTCGGTCACTGTAGCAAAGTCAAGGGAATATTCCCATAATATCTCATGTCTCCTTGAAGCCTATGAAGGTTTGATCTAGTCTTATCAACCCATGGCATATGTCTTTCAGTCTTGGAATATGTCTCTATTTTCCATATGAATATGAAAGTCTTTGAGTCCCCATTCTCCTTCTAAATCTTGACTACCTCTGAGTCTGTATAATCTTCAGAGCCATTTGCTCCTTCTGTATGTGATGATTTCCTCTGAAGTCTCATATGAATGGTCCTTGGGAGGTTGGTCCTCCTTACTGGATCATGAAGACTGAATCCCTATGAACTCTAGCTCCTTCTGAGATGGTACTTGGTGGGGCCACCTACCTCACCGTTGGTGGAACCATCTGCTCCTCATGATATGGTTCACCAATTCTATATGGATTTGCATCGTGTAAAGTGTCACGAGATTGTGTTGGTCTCTTCCTGGTTACTGCAATGATTCTGGGTAGGCCCTTGTTGACGCTTGAATATGTTAGGACCTAAACAGAAACCTCACGAGGATGTGAATCCCCTTGCATTTTTATAGAGGTGGTACTCCTGTTTTAGGTTTTCTTGAGATTTTTAAATATTCAAAATATGGGACTTGACAAAAGTCTGTGGTGGTAATTCAAAGAAACACAAATATTACAATAAAATAAAAGGACAATTTTTTTTATTTTCTTCTAAAGGAAAGTTCCTGAGAAAGGACCAGGAACAAAACACATTCACACATTTAAATAAATTAAGCAAAATTTCTTCACATCCATCATAGTTTAAGATAAATATTTTTGATCACATAAAAATAAAAGGAAGATGATTTGCATGCACAAGAGAACTTTAACAGAATGGATACATGGGCAGCTCAAATAAAGATAATGATAGATCAACCTCAAATACTTTATATTCTAAAAATAGGGTTACAAAGAACAGTCAAGATTGTTCCTGAATTAGTTCTCTTGAAATTTCCCAAAATATATAGTTTATTACATATTCTTGAAATTGTAAATGCGTTTGTCTTAAAGACTGGGATTGGAGATCCCGTGGACCATAAAGAAAATAAATACCAGAAATAATATTTTAGAAAGAAGACGGTGGGCAGTAGAAGGATTAGCAAGACCTGGTAAGAAGAAAAAAGGAGTTATCAGTATTCGGTTAAAGATTTCTAGTGAAAATGGTGGAATAACTAAATGAAGGAATTGATAAAGAAAAGAAGTATATGATCAACGTAAAATTATTATGATGGTCGTTCTTCCTTTCATTTGCTCATTGATGTCCTTTTATCATTTTCATCAACGGTTACAGGAACCATCTCAACTATTTCTTTCCCTTCATTTGTCAATTTATCGATAGCCTTCTTGAACCATTCTTCAATGTAAATTTTCATAGGTGCCACGTTGATTTCATGCCATATTTTAATATTGAACAACTCACCCTCCAAGTTTCGGAGATAAAGGAAATGCCATGTAATACTTCTTCAATATCCTGATTTTTTACGGAGTAATCCACTAGCTAGTTATCTATGACATTCTCATCATATACAATTATGCCATATAATTTTTCAATTGACAATCCTTTAAAAATCTCAACTTTCTCACCGAAATGTTGTTTTGTTAGGAACAATGAGTTTAGGATCAACTTGGGATATTGGACTTTGTTAGTTCTTCCAGCTAGGTCCACCTCCATGATCCTTTTGAATAACTCTTCTCTTCTTGTTATGGCTTGGCTGCACGCCTAAACGATGTTGTTCAAGTTCTTTATTTTATCATTCCAGCAGGCATACAACTGCTTGATCCGACTTGGAGAGGGAAGGTCCTCCTTTCTTCTCTTTAGCTCTGACATATTGGTAACCTTAGTACCATAGGGTAGTATGGCATCAAGGTAGAAACCTTCTTCATTTTTTAGGTCGGCCCGTAGATATTCAAGGAAGGCATGCACCCTCGAGCCAAAATAAATTATCCTCTTTGAAATTTCCCAATATTCTGTAATCAATGATATTATTTTCTTGATATTGTTCTCCACAATTTCCACAGGGCTGGCAAGGAGTGGAAGAGGCATCAAAGTCTCTTCCAATTCCTTAATCCTTTCCTTTAACTTTATATTTTCCGCTTAGAGATCACCAATGGAATCATCCAATGCATCGCCAGTTGCTTTATGAATTATGAAAATTTGGGAAGGCCGCATATTTCTTAGGTTAACCTCCAAACAATATTTCCCCTTTTTATTCTTTACATCACTCTTCTCAGTAATTAATTTCTTAGTCTCGCTGTCATTCTCGACAATTTCCAATGACTGATTCTAGTGGGTTGCACCTCCTGGCTAATAAATGTTAGGAAACATCTTCTCAATGTCAGCCTCGAGCTTCATATCTTTGAGGGAGAATCTATTGATGTCACTAAAGACATGATTCTCTTCTTCCTCTTCTATAATATTATTTCTCTTCTTCCTTAGGGGAAGTTTATGTGAGCTTTCAATTTTTCCTAGAGGGGGGTTCTTGTCTCCTCCTCTGCATTAACTACTGTTGATTACTTTTTTAGATGGGTGGACCACTGGAGCACTACTCCAAGGTGTTTTAGTCTTAGGATTAATATTTTGGGACTAGGAACGCTTTTCAATGGGACCTTTTCATCTATGGTTGTACAATTCGTTTGTGATAAGAACTATCTCTAAGTCGCCAGCAGTGTGGGTAGGATTTCCCAGGTGATTATCTTATTCTTCTCCTAGAAAAGTGTGGATAAATGAATTGCTAAAACCCATTGTTAACATATGTTCCACAAAGATTTTTTTAGGTTCAAACCCTCTAATATTTTCATAATACTTGAGATTCAATTTGTGGAAGTGGTTTGCAAATTCATCAATTTTGTTCATACTTCTGAATACAAAATACCCAACTTTCCAAGGCAAAGGAATGAATTGATTTTTTCGTTTTTCATGAAAAAAGTGCAACCAAAAGTTATATTGCCTAGCAACTTATGTAACAAACATTATGTCGGATATATGGCATGGAAGAAAGGAAGGAAATTACTTGGAACCTAAAATCCTTATGACATTGTAATTCTCCATTTGCTCCAAAGTCCCCTTTCTATCGAGGAATTTAATAGCTTGAGAAGATATTATTAGGATATCTCTTCCAAACAACAACTCTTTAAAAACTGAGAAAAAATCGTTGAAAACATCATAAAAATGAAGGGAATCTTTGTGCCTCCATGATGCTTGGTACCAAAAGGTCACAGGGTCAAATTCACAATTCACCTTCTTCCATATAGACAATTTAGGAAACTAACATCAATGCGCTATCATGAAAACCAAATAAGAAGACATAAATAATTTCCTATGCTTTTTATACTGATACAATTGGGAAGATGTTTCAATGGAAATTAACTTCGCTCGATCGAAAATGGCCTGCTCCTTGACAGTAAAATATAATATGTAAAGAATCATATGGCAAATGCTAGAAGTATTTTCTTGGCCCAAATTCTGGTAAATAACCAAGCAATTTTCTGAAATGGGATTTTGAACAAGCTGACCTGCAATCTAGTAATATCTTCAGGGATGGTCGTAGGATTCTCCAAAAATTCAGGTAAGAGATCCAGGCCATTGTCATGTTTTTTCAGGAAGTCCCTGCAATCTTCACCTTTGGAGGTGAGTGTTGGCTCTAGGAGTTTCATAATTTTATGAAACACTTGAGGAGAAAGAGAGACGAGAGAATGGTCTTGGAGTTGAATCATATGATGAATTGGTATATACTTCTCAATGCACCAGGAAACCAACTCCCTGCAGTCAAACAATTTAGGAACACGTCCTGCACGAGCAATTCCGGACATCCAAATTACTTCCTTCTTAGAAGAAGGGGATGAATAATAAGAGTATGCTCTAAACCAATGAAAGTCGTAGTCCTCTCATCCAAAAATGTTCAAAGTATCTTCGCAAAACTATTGTTGATTTGTTGCTTCCATAAGTTGACGAGAGCATTCTTTTGATCCAGATAATATTTGAAATGAGCGCTTGAGATATATAATATAATCTTCCACAAATCATGCTTTAATGTGGTTTAATAAGAAATCCCCTCGAGCCCTTCACCTATTATTGACAATATTTACGGGACTTGCATGATGATTTATTAGCATTAAATCATACTAAATGTGTATTGGGAAAAGAACGAAGGTGGCAGGGATGGACGAGAGCAAATAACATTTGGGACTTTTGTGAACCCGCCAACCATGGAACCCATGAACTCGTCATTACAGAATGTTGACAATTGGCTAAGTGTTTTAATGCGGTCAGTCTGACTAAATATAGGAGATATGAGGTACTTAGGATCCCAGGGAGTACAATGGTCAAAATGTAAATCGCGGATCGTTTGGGTACAAAATGTGTGTCACGGAACAAGGGATATGAAAGATTTGATACCCGCCAACCCGGGAACCCGCGATTGCAAAAATGACTAAGTATAGGATAATGTGGCAATCAGTCAGACTCAATATGTGAGAGTGTGGATGGAGATGAGGATTTGCAAGTCTGCCAACCCAGTAACCCACGAACCTGTCATTTTGGAAAATGACTAAGTATGAAAACTAGAAAGGGAGAAAAGAAGGGAGAAAGGAAAATGGGAATTTGGGTAAGTATAGAAGGGGGAAAAGAAATGGACAAAAGAAGTTGGGAAAATAGAAAAGGGGAGGGAAATTTAGGAAGAAGGAATTGACCTCAAAAACAAGCTCCAACTGTGGGATTATAACCCCCTGTGGGTTGTCAAGAATCTGGAATCTCACGTGACCAGGTGCTTCCGCCCATTGGGATATGGAGTGAGAGTAAGAATATACATTCTTAAAAATAAAATTATGTACATTGAGAATGAGAAAGTATTAAGAGAAGAAACCTTTCAAATGTTGCTCGTTGACAAGTAACAATAACCTTTTATCCTTCATGTCTTGGAGCATATAGGAATTAAATCCCAATATCTTCTCGACGACATATGGTCTGATCCAGAGTGCTTTGAAATTTGTATGCATGGATGGTTTCTCCTTGGCCTTGTTCCAAAGTAACACCAACTCTCCTTTTTGGAAATTATTTACAGTTGTACTCTGATCAAAATACCTTTTGACTCTATGCTTCCTCTGAGAAGTTCGATTCATGGCCTTTCTTCGTTCTTCTTCCATTTTTAGCAACTGATTGATTCTCCTCTGGATAGGTGAATTGTCTTCTGTATCTTCAATCTTAACCACAAAAATCAATACATTGATCTCAAGGCTAATCAACATTTTTGCCTCTTTCCCATAAACCAATAGATATGGAGACATCCCGGTGCTATCCTTCAGAGTCGCTATGCTTTCCCATAATGCATCTATCAGCTTTAGATGTCAATTCCTTTGATTCTTGTCAATGGTTTCTGTCAGTATTTGAACAAGTGTTTTGTTTGTGGATTCAACAATGCCATTACCTTGTGGATAATAAGTCGATGATTGACCCATGATGATTTCGTATTCTCCAAAAAAATCCATAAACTTTGACTCGATGAAAATCAAACCATTGTCTGTGATAAATTTATCTGAGACACCATATCTCGACAGAATATTGTCTTTGAGGAATTTGATTAGCTCTTTAGCATCAACCTTCTTTAAGGCCATTGCTTTTGTCCATTTTGGGAAATAATCTGTAGTTGTTAGAATGTACATATGCCCCTTGCTATAATTTGGATTAATTGGCCCAACAACATCAAGTCCCCATTGGGAGAACAGTTGTTCTACCATTATGGGATGCAAAGGAATCGTGGATTTCTTCATTTTTTATAACACTCTTTCATACTGTAACGCTCTGATACCATACTATAACACTCTTTCATACTGTAACGCTCTGATACCATACTATAACACTCTTTCATACTGTAACGCCCCCATTCCGAGTCGGGCAGGCGCTACTTCGTGGAATAACAATCTCATACTTAATTCTATATATAAGACATGCATTTAATAAAATGAAACACATTTAAACTCAGATAATCAATGTCTTTAACATTAATTCGTATGCACGGCAGAATACATGATAAATATAAATACACAGACATGTATAAACGTAACTAAAACATCATATGGTACTTATCTTTGAAACAGTGGTAATTCCACCAACAAGGTGCAGGCATTCCACGAACCTCCCAGCCTTACACCACACTTCTCATCAAGCTCAGCAGTGGTCACCCCCGAGCTGGGACTAAGCTCCACCCAAAGGCAAGGCATCCTAGGCTAGGCTGAGGTTATAGGGAAAACACTCGGTCACAAGAAAGGAATTCTCTCCCAGGAACCACTCATACACATTGCCCACAGACTCTCCTTCCCCACATGCTTGTTCCACCCCAGGAGTATACACCTTCTCTGTCACCTAGAAAGTCCTTCGGTTGCTAACCTCCCTTGCCTTGGGTTTCAGAAACAGACCAGACCAGAATTCTTCAAGCTCTGTGGCAGCTACAGGGTTCCTTCCAGGAGTTCTCTCCTTCCTCTGCGCACTCTCTCACCTAGAGAGAGTCGCACATAACCCAAGCAATCTACTCTTCCAACTTCAACCACCTCTCTCACCTGGAGAGAGTGTTGTACGACTGGCCAATAAGCCACACAGGGTTACACACTACACATCCACCATAGTCAACAGGAATCCAGACATGAACACCCCAGGGCAGCTACAAATAGGTGCAACAGCATAACCAAGTTTAGTAGGGATGGGACACTTTTGTTTTCTCAATCTACAAACAAGGGATAGACTCACACTCTAGATTCTCAGGGATGCGTGATGAGTTTTCCATGCTGGGGTCGATTCTGACTCCATGGTTTAGAACAAAGAAGGGATGTACCCACTTTCCAGAACAAACATAGACATTTTCCTGAAATCAACACCGGCTTCTGGTTCCCAAGGATGTACGGTTTAGATCGTCGGGTAGAATGGAGGAGGAACCCCCAACATGGCTCATCTCAGCCATTTTATTTGCATGCGCCTGGGTTGACACTTGTCACCCATGCAACTGCATGTGTTCCTTCAGCATGCGTTCCTTCCATTTGGAAGTTTCTTGTCCTTCCAAAAGAACTTGGGATAAAACATATTATTCACATGTCTTTTGGAATAATACTAAAATATTATTCCCAAGGACTTAAGCCTCTAGGCTTAGCCCCTAGGCTCAACACTTAGTCCCTTTTCCCACCTTCCAGCCCCTAATCCCTTGCCCACTCTATGGAAGCTTAGTCCCCCATCACTCATTCATCGTGGTTGGTCTACACGCAGCGGTGTTTATATTTTTATTAATAATGTGCATAGATACATGTACAAAATCAGGCTCTTGGCCTTCAACACTTAGTCTCTCTGGCCTAATAATCGCATAAGCCCACTAACTTATATTAACTTGTCTCACTAGCCTATAAAAACATAATTACAATTCATTTCATAAACACTATTTACAACAGGGCTCGGCCTTGGGGACATTACAATCCCTCTCCCCTTATTTCTGCACTGTCCTAAGTGTAACTTTACACTGCATCTGCAAGATTTTCAAAATTTTCAAAAAGATGCGGGTACTCTACCCACATAACATATTCATGCTCCTATGTTGCATCCTCAAGACCGTACTAGGTCCACTGGACCTTTACAATCCCTATAGCTCGATTCCAGAGCTGGTTGTTTTTCCTATCCAATATGCGCAAAGGATGCACTTGTAGGACACCTTCTTGTTCCACCTGAATCACATTCCAATCGATAACATGATTAGCATCAGGTATATATTTCTTAAGCAAT
>SNQJ01S0145647.1:0-10579 GCA_010110895.2 Picea sitchensis | reverse complement strand
TTATTAAAGGTAGAAAGGCAAAGGGGGTCCAAAATCCAATCTTGTCCATAGATCCAAGTGCTCCAATCTAATCCGTTGAAACCTTCATGCTGAATTCTGGACACCCGCCCCCCGGCGCCCTTCGTTAAAGGTAGAACGACAAAGGGGGTCCAAAATGGAACCCTGGTCGTAGATCTGGGTGTGCAGATTCTAGTCATCCAGATTTTCCTGCCGCTTAACGAAACGCACATTTTCGTTATTTGAAACTCACTATCCTTCCTGAGCTTCGGGATTTCACAAATCGCGATTTCCACACTCCTATGCAACTCCAAAGGTTTTTAAACCTTGTTCACATTCTCCAATTCTAACGGTCGTGAGGGTTCTCCTTTCCTCCCGAACAGATCTTATGTCTCCAACACTTCTGGTGTGGAGTTCTCTCTCTCCCTGTGGCCATATACCACACCAGCTGCAAGTTTATAACACTGCTACACCTCCTGAGCTTGGTAACATGGTCAAGTAACTCCTTGAAACTTAGGAGCATTCAAAGGTCCGAAATTGGTCCTCCAGACACAATTTCTCCTCAAACCCTCGGTCCAAATACCACTCAATTGGCCCATCTAGGATCAGCATAGAAACCTTGGCTCTAATACCATACTATAACACTCTTTCATACTGTAACACTCTGATACCATACTAAAACACTCTTTCATACTGTAACACCCCCATTCCAAGTCGGGCAGGTGCTACTTCGTAGAACAACAATATCATACTTAATTCTATATATAAGACATGCATTTAAGAAAAGGAAACACATTTAAACTCAGAGTAAACATAAGAATTACTGCTATTATAAATAATCAATGGCTTTAACATTAATTCGTATGCACAGCAGAATACATGATAAATATAAATACACAGACATGCAGAAATGTAATTAAAACATCATCTTGTACTTAACTTTGAAACGGTGGTAATTCCACCAACCAGGTGCAGGCCTTCCACGAACCTCCCAGCCTTAGACCACACTACTCATCAAGATCAGCAGTGGTCACCCCCGATTTGGGACTAAGCTCCACCCCAACACAAGGAATCCTAGGCTAGGCTAAGGTTACAGGGAAAACACCCGGTCACAAGGAAGGAATTCTCTCTCAGGAACCACTCATACTCACTGCCCACAGACTCTCCTTCCCCACATGCCTATTCCACCCCAGGATTATACACCTTCTCTGTCACCTAGACAGTCCTTCAGCTTCTAATCTCCCTTGCCTTGGGTTTCAGCAACAGATCAGACCAGAAGTCTCTGATCTCTATGGCAGCTACAGGGTCCTTCCAGGAGTTCTCTCCTTCCTCTCTGCACTCGCTCACCTGGAGAGAGTCGCTCATAGGCCAAGTAACCTGTTCTTCCAACTTCAACCACCTCTCTCACCTCGAGAGAGTGTTGTACGACTGGCCAACAAGCCACTCAAGGTCACACACTACATGTCCACCATAGTCAACAGGAATCCAGACACGAACACCCTAGGGTAGCTACAGACAGGTGCAACAGCATAACCAGGCTTAGAAGGGATGGGACACTTCCATTTTCTCAATCTGGCAACACAGGATAGACTCACACTCTGGATTCTTAGGGATGTGTGATGAGTTGTCCATGCCGGGGTCAATTCTGACTCCATGGTTTAGAATAGAGAAGGGGTGTACCCACTTTCCAGAACAAACACAGACCTTTTCCCAAAATCAACACCGGCTTCTGGTTCCTAGGGATGTACAGTTCAGACGGTCGACCAGAATAGAGGAGGAACCCCCAACACGGCTTATCTCAGCCATTTTATTTGCATGCACCTGGGTTGACACTTGTCATCCATGAAACTGTATGCATTCCTTTAGCATGCGTTCCTTCCATTTGGAAGTTACTTTTCCTTCCAAAAGAACTTAGGATAAAACATAGTATTCACATGTCTTTTGGAATAATATTAAAATATTATTCCCTAGGAATTAAGCCCCTAGGCTTAGCCCCTAGGCTCAACACTTAGTCTCTTTTCCCACCTTCCATCCCCTAATCCCTTGCCCACTCTATGGAAGCTTAGTCCCCCATCACTCATTCATCATGGTTGGTCTGCACGCAGCGGTGTTTATATTTGTATTAATAATGTGCATAGATACATGTACAAAATCAAGCTCTTGGCCTTCAACACTTAGGATCTCTGGCCTAATAATAACATAAGCCCACCATCTTATATTAACTTGGCTCACCAGCCTATAAAAACATAATTACAATTCATTTCATAAACATGATTTACAATCGGGCTTGGCCTTGGGGACATTACATTTTTCCTAAAAATTGTTGGCATGACAAACAATTCCTTATTGTGACATACGAGTCTCTAAAAATTGACAACTAATAGAATCTTTCTTTAATTATCTTGTGGGCGGTTGCAGTAGGTGCAAAGTGTCCACCACATATTCTCTCATGGTATTCTCTTATTATTTCTTGGTCTTGATTTTCATCAATGCATCTCAGCAACATACCATCATAATTTCTTCTGAACAATATGTTAGCAATCAACACGTATTGATTCACCTTCATTTTCAATGTTCTTCACTCCTTGGGGTTCATGGTGACAGGAAATTGCCTAGACCTTAAGTAGAATATAATATATCTGTACCATTATGAATCAGCCAAGGGTTCTCTAACTGAAATTGAAAACATTTCATCAATCGAATATCCATTCACAATCAGCTTACATAAACCTTGTCCTTTGATGAATTTTAAAGGTTTAATCTCGATATCATATTCGTGTATCTTTGCCAACCAGTTATCCCATTTTCCTTCTCTCAATTGTTGATTCAAAAGCATCTTCACTGGTGATGAGGGAACATAAGAAATAACATGGGAGTTCAATATTTATGTGAGAAAGTGTGCTACTACTTTCATAAGGGCCAAGGCCTGTTTCTCCAGTTCTAAATACCTCAACTCATAGTCATGTAGGGTTTTCCTCATGAAACTTATTGGGATTTCTTCTCCTTTGATATTCTTCTAAGTAAGAACAGAGGAAACAACTGTCTTTATAGAAAATAAATAGATGATGAAATATCTTTGAAAGTCCGGACTAATGAGGACAAGAGTAGTGGTAAACTATCCTTTGATATTATTGAAATCCTCTTGAGTATCCACTGTCCATTCAAGCCTCTGTTCCTTTTTCAATAAAACATTTACTGGCTCTATGATGCTTTCATAATCATGAAAAAATATTCGCACAAAATTGATCTTGCCGAAAAATGATTGGACTCCTTTATTGGATGTCGGGGGGTTGAGCTCATTTATTTATTTAATTCTTTCCAGATCTATGTAAATCCCTTACTTGCATATAACATGGCCCAACAGTTTTCCTTGAGTCACAACGAACAAGCATTTCTTTGGATTTAGAGAGACACCATATAATCTACATCTTTCAAAAGCCTTTCTCAAATGATGGATATGATCATCCCTTTTCTTTGAATGCAGCGTCAAGTCATCTTGATAGTATACCATAAATTTTCCTATGAAATCATTAAATGCATGATCCATGGCCCTTTGGAATGTGGCTCCAACGTTCTTCAAACCAAATGGAATTCTACAATATCCATATGTTTCCCAAGGTCTGATAAATGTTGTCTTTTCCCTATCTTCCTCCACCACCAAGACTTGGTTATATCCGAAAAAACCATCCAGCATGGACATGCAAGCAGATCCAATAACTTGTTGGAGAAGGAACTCCATATTAGGAAAAGGAAAGTTATCCTTTATGCTTGCTTTGTTAAGGTCTTTGAAGTCAACAGACATCCAGATTTCCCTGGTCTTTTTTCTTACAATCACTAGATTTGAAAGCCAGTCTGAGTGTCTAATGGGATAAATTATTTATGCCTTCTTCAATTTCTCCAATTCAATATTTACCAGAGGTTTCATCTTTGGATTCATCATCCTTTTTTTTCTTCACTGGCTTTGCTCCTTCCCTCAAAGGAATGATATGTTGGAAGATCATAGGTCCAAGAAAACACATCGATGTATTCTTTGAACAAGGAAACATATTGATTTGCTTCCTCAATGGTGCAATCAATTCCCAAGTTGACATACTTCGTAGAACTGCCAGTTCCAATATTGAATTTCCTCATTTCTTGCACCTTTCAAACTGAAAATTCTTCAAGGAGATTCTCAGCATGATTGTCTTTCATGAAAAGAGATTCAAATTCTAAACAATCTTTGGGGACAGTAGATGAGTGATCATCTTCATCATCATCATCATTTAACAAAAAAAATTCTAGTTGTTCATCGTTCTCAAACACTTGCAAGTACTCAATGTTATCAGGTAGGGATAGTTGGAAGCCTTGTTCTACTTGGAAAGATGCTTTTCTTTGGGTATCATCTATATTTTACAATGAGGCTGCCAAGGCTAGTGAATCTGCCTTGTGATTCTTGTTCCTTGGAATAAAAGAAATATTGAAGGAACTGAAATATTCCATCAATTCGTTAACTCTTTTGAAAGACAACTTAAGTATTTCCTTTTTTATTTTGTACCTCTGGGTCACCTGATTGATGACCAACTCTAAGTTGCCAGTTACAATTAGATGTTCTATTTTCATTTCTTGTGCAAGGATCATCCCCTAAACCAAAGCTTCATATTGTGCCTCATTATTAGTGCATGACAACTCTACTCTAATAACGTCTGGATGCATAATATTACTTGGAATCATAAGAACAATTCCAAATCTATTTCCATAGCTTGAACAGGCTTCGTCAAAGGACATCCTCCAATACCCTTCAAACAGATATTCTTGATTCTCACTGTCTTGCAATTGCTCTAGAATTTCATTATTTTCTATATCTAGGATATCATAGTTTCAAATATCGGCATCTATATAATCCTCCATCAACTCATTGTCCTTCTTTTTGAAGGAGAAGGGTTTTCTAGGTTCACAGAGCACTTTAATCATTGTTCCTTCTTTTCTAGGTAGTATCATACAACTTCCATCATTCATTATATATCCTCTGATCATAGATGTCCAGTCTCTTCCTAGCACAACTCCATATGTCGGAGGAAGGTCTACCACAATGATATTGAAAACTGTAATGATATGGGAGTTTGTTGTAATCCAAGCAAAAAATCCCTTGATTTATTCATAAGCTGGCACTTTTCTAGAATCAATTGCATAAATACTTTCGTTAGTTTCATAATACTTGGTGCAACTCATGCCCAATGCCTCCATGACCAAAAGTGGCATGATATTGTTCATCGCGCCAGTGTCAACTAAAATATTATGCATTTCAACATCATGATTTTCAATAGAAATGTAAAAGGGAGGAATTTTACCTCTTATCTTGGTAGCTGACTGACTAGGAATTTGTTTTGCACTGGTAACAACAGCTTCTTCTCTTTTAGATGGATCATCTAACAACTTCAAAATGTTCCCTCTTTGTTGGGGAATATTCACCACTTCCATAAAGGCAAGGTTATTCTTAATTTACTCAAATCCTCTACAACATTATATGTCATTTGAGTGGAGTTTGATGTCATGTGTTTCATTTTACTTCCAACGCCCTCCGTCACTTTCTCATCTTCTCTTTTCTCATTTGTTTTTTTCTTTTCTTTTTCTTTTTGGTTTTCTTTATCAGAATCACCTTTATTCTTTGGTCGATTTATAAACCATCTCCTCTGGGCGACATTTTCTTGCGAGTTGATATCATTGTCTCCCTCTTCAAATATATACATGGACGTATCACATCTGTCCATCTGCACATTTTCGGAGCTCTCATTAGGTGAGTAATAATTCTCTTGCTCAATTTATTTCTCATCATAGACATCATCCATAACAAACGCATTTGGAGTAGGTTGTCTAGGGACACTTGGTCTTTACGGATTATCCATGCTTTCAAACCTCATTCTGTTTTCTAGGGGAGGGTTCCTCCTTTGCTATGGGATTGGAATTCTCAGATTTGGCATGTAATTATCTCCCCTTCTTAGTCTGGTTATCACGCTCTACATTTGTTTGATGTTTCTATGCATCTGTGCAATTTCAATTCTTTGCTTAGTTTCTTGTGCCTCCACAAGTTCAAACGTTACGTCAAGTATGGTTCCCTTGAAAAATACTCCTCCAATCGTTTGGTTTTGAGCCAGTCGAGGCTTGAATTCTTCATTCTTTCTTGAACTAGAAGCTCCTTGATTATCAATATTTAATCCTCCCAGCTTCCTTTGTACTCTTCCCAGTATAATTTCGAGGTCGGCATCGGTTTCAATCATAATGTGTTCCATATTAATGGCTTTAGCCATTGCCTCCTCCAAAGTATCCATTTGGGATGTTCTGATGGCATATTTCACATTCAGGGGCATTGAATTCTTATAACAACCGAGAATGACTGGGTCATTTGGTATTTTATCCTCTGGAATCCTACTCAAGGTTTTCTTGAACCTGAGATTAAAATCTTGTATCCTTTCATAATTCTTCAAACCAATCTGGGTGAAATTGGTGAGAAGGGTATGGTAAGAAATTGGAGGGAAAAACATAGCCAGGAACATAGCTTTGAGGTAATTAAATGAGCTAATTGATCTACTGGGAAATGTTGTATACCATTCATATTCTCTTCCTGATGAGGTTTGCATAAACAACCTTACCATGAATTTGGCATACTCAACATGGTGAATATCACAAACATCAAGAAATAAGTGCAGATACCTCTTTGCATCTATAGCTCTGTCTCCAAAAAATTGTTTTAAGGTTCCCTTAGGGAGAATATGGATATCATGTTGCTCAAATATAATATTTAGAGGGGAATCTCTTACCCTCCTTTGATTTTCAAATTCTGGGCTTCCTTGGTTTCTTGCAGCATCTCTTCCACCTCCTTGTCTCTCCTCATGATGCTCATCTCAGGGTTGTTCATTTCTTTCTTCCATGTCTGGAGAGATTCTAGGGACATGCTTTTCACTTCTAAGAATAAAGAGTTGCGTTCTTTTAATTTTGGTAATGGGTCCCTTGTATTCATCCAGCTTCAATCCCGACCTTGTTCTTGTGTTTCTCTATATAGCCTTTGATTTCTTTGATATTTTCATTCCTCTCTCCTCTGTCTTCAAGAGATTTCTATTTCTTCTTCTTGGACCAAGGTTTTACAAGACCTTTCTAAATCTTCACAAGTCTCAGCCATTGATATCACCAAGTTGTATAACTGATGTAAAATGCTTCGTTGGTTGTTCAATCCAATTTATAGGTGGGGTTGATCCGCTAGGGGAAAAGTCATATATTCTTTCAAAAATGCTAGACCAGGTTCCACATTTCAGTTCATTCCCCAGTATGGTCACAAAAACTGTTCACGCTTGAATCTGTTAGGATTGAAATGGAAACCTCACGAGAATGTAAATCCCCCCGCATTTTTATAGAGGTGGTACTCCTCTTTTAGGTTTTCTTGAGATTTTTAAGTATTCAAAATATAGGACTTGACAGAAGTTCGTGGTGGTAATTCAAAGAAACAAAAATATTACAATAAAATAAAAGGACAAATGATTTTGTTTTCGTCTAAAGAAAATTTCCCGACAAAGGACCAGGAACCAAACACATTCACACATTTAAAGAAAATAAGAAAAATTTCATCACATCCATCATAGTTTAAGATAAATATTTTTGATCACATAAAAATAAAAGGAAGATGATTTGCATGCACAAGAGAACTTTAACAGAGTGGATACATGGGTAGCTCAAATAAATATAATGATAGATCAACCTCAAATACTTTATATTATGAAAACAGGGTTACAAATCACAGACGAGATTGTTCCTGAAGTAGTTCTCTTGAAATTTCCAAAAATATATAGTTTATTACATATTCTTGAAATTGTAAATGTGTGTCTTAAATACTAGGATTGGGGCTCCTGAGGACCATAAAGAAAATAAATACAAGAAATGATCTTTTAGAAAGAATACGGTGGGCGGTAGAAGGATAAACAAGACCTGGTAAGAAGAAAAAAGGAGTTATTAGTCTTCGGTTAAATCTTTCTAGTGAAAGAGGTGGAATAACTAGTTGAAGGACGTGATAAAGAAAAGAAGGATGTGATCAGTATAAACTTACTATGATGGTTTCTCATCCTTTCATTTTCTCGTTGATGTCCTTTGATCATTTTCATCAATGGTTATAGGAACCGTCTCAACTGCTTCTTTCCCTTCATTTGTCAGTTTATCGATAGCCTTATTGAACCGTTCTTCGATGTAACTTTTCATAGGTTCCACATTGATATCATGCCAGATTTTAATATTGAAAAACTCACCCTCCAAGTCTCGGAGATCAATGGAAATTCCATGTAATACTTCTTCAATATCCTGATTTTTTATGGAGTAATCCACTAGCCATTTATTTGTGGCGTTCTCATCATATACAATTATGCCATAGAAATTTTCAATTGAAAATCCTTTAAAAATCTCGACTTGCTCATCGAACTATTGTTTTGTTAGGAACAACGAGTTGAGGATCAACTTGGGATATTGGACTTCGTTAGGGCTTCCAGCTAGGTCCACCTCTGTGAGCCTTTTGAATAGCTCGTCTCTCATTGTTATGGCTTGGTTTCACGCCTAAATGATGTTGTTCAAGTTCTTTATTTTCTCTTTCCAGCAGGAATTTAGTTGCTTGATCTGACTTGGAGAGGGAAGGTCCTCCTCTCTTCTCTTTAGCTCTGACATATTGGTAAAATTAATAACAAAGGGTACTACGACATCAAGGTAGAAACCTTCTTCATTTTTTAGGTCAGCCTGTAGATATTCAAGGAAGGAATTTTCCCTCGAGCCAAAAGAAATCATGCTCTTTGAAATTTCCCGAGCTTCAATAATTAGTGCCATTTGTTTCTTGATATTATTCTCCAAATAAATTCTGACTGATGTGAGTAAGCTTGAGGATCCTTTTATTTTGGCTGCGGGCATGGTAGGTCTGATAATTGCCAAAGGAATGGCAAGGAGTGGAAGAGGCATCAAAGTCTGTTCTAATTCCTTAATCCTTTCCTTTAACATTATATTTTCCGCTTCGAGACCACTAATGGAATCGTCCAATTCATCACTAGTTTCTTTATGAATTATGGAAATTTGGGAAGGCCGTATATTTCTTAGGTTAACCTTCGAACGAGATTTCCCATTTTATACTTCGCATCACTCTTTGTTGGAAAATGTTTAACAGGTAGCGCATGCTTGTCATTGATGGAAAGTATAGCAATGAAGATGGCATGAGTACAGGAAGAATGTAACAGACAGGCACCAGAAGTATTTTAGGAAGACGCTGCAGAGCAAGACCGATAAGTTCAGAAGAGATAGTGCAGAGGATTGTTGGCAGGTTATTATCAGGCAAAGTAAGCTTGTCATTGATGGCAAGATCAAAGTATGCAATGAAGGAAAAACAAGGACAAAGTACACTCCGGAGGAGAAGCGCCAATGATCATTAGATCTCATCTTGAATTCCCGATGGTCGTCAGATTTGAATGAAGACAAAAGGAGCGTGCAGATCTGGAGGATAGATCTCAGGCGTTAGATCTGAGCGCAAGATCCGACCACTGTTGGATCGAGGAAAACCTGCACGATCTTTAAAAGTGCAAGGACTAGAGGGCTCACAAAATTTCGAAAGCAGGAGGATCATCCATCTTAGGGGGTTATGTGGACCGTTGATCCGACTCCCTGTCGGAGTTTCGGGGATCGAGAGTTGGAGATGTCAAAGAATATTGACATCAAGAATCCTAAAATCGCGATGTGTGAAATCCCAACTGAATCTGAACCATCAAATCAAGATGTGATCCAGACCATCGACCCGACTCACGTCAGCAGACCACGTCAGCTAGGAACACGTGGCACAACCAGGTAATGACAAGTGTCATAGTGAATCAACATTTCAAGCACATGTAAGTCACGAATCAGAGTGACATGTGGCAGTATTAAACACGTGTCAATCCACATGTGACGTCAGCAGATGGACACCATGTCAAAGTTTCGAGGATCGCATTTTGGAAATATCAAAGAATATTGACATTAGGAATCCTGATATCGTGATATGCGAAATCTCAATTTAATCGCAGCCATTGAATAGAGATCAGATATGGATCGTTGATCAAACTCCATATCGGAGTTTCGCGAATCGCGACATAGAGAGGCAAAGAACTCAATGCATAAAGAATGCTGAAATTGTGAAATCACGATGCAATCTGAGCCGTCAGATCAAGCTTTGATCTGGACCATTGATTCCAGTCAATGGAGAGGCATCGGGGATCGAGATTTGGAAATGTCAAAGAATATTGACATCAAGAATCCCGATTTCGCGATATGTGAAATCACGATGCAATCTGAGCGGTCAGATCAAGCTTAGATCTGGACCGTTTATTCCTGTTAATGGAGAGGCATCGGGGATCGAGAGCTGGACATGTCAAAGATTATTGACATTAGGAATCCTGATATCGCAATATGTGAAGTCACGATGTAATCTGAACCGTCAGATCAAGTGTTGATCGGAGGGGCTAAAGGGAATGAGCCTTGTCGCATGGTCAGGTGGAGAACGATACAAAAGGTGACACATCAAGAGTGGGGTCCTTCGTCAATACCCCACCATTCCGGA
>SNQJ01S0145646.1:11954-24050 GCA_010110895.2 Picea sitchensis | reverse complement strand
ACCAACTTCCAGTCACACAGGCACCAACCTATATAACATAGAACAACAGTTATCCCTTGTACCAACCTGCCACCCTGGTTTCTCTGGCTGCAACCAGATGGAAGCTACAACTTCCTATGTTCAAGCACCCACTTGAACCTCTGAGGACAACAGTCCTCCCTAGCACCTCCCAACCACCCTGAAATATAAATATTTTCTACTGAAACTTATTACAGTGATTCAATAGTTGTCATTGGCTTACTAGGCTTATCATTGTTCTACTATGCTGCTCTACTCTCCTATATCAGTGTCTCTTTGCCTGCATCTTCTTGCACTTTCCGATCTTCTACTTTTCTCTACAAGTGCACCTCAACCTTATTTTACTATCTCAACTATGCATCTCTGTTCTTTTCTTCTATTGCGCTTTATGCTCTACGTGCCATGTCCCTTCTATGCACCATTCCTCTTCTGTGCATTTCAGTTGCTGCACTCTGACTCCTTCTACACACCTGAGTCACTCTCAACAGCAGCAAATCTCTTCTCTGTTGTCCATTTTTATTCTGTGTGTGCATCTTCTTCGTCCTCCATGCACAGTGCCTCTACATGCTCTTCACCGTGCCATGGTTTTTCTCATCGAGTTGTTCACTGCCACTCCACTTTTGCTCTGCTTAGCTCACTCAAGCCTCAAAAAGAAAACATCATCTCGCTTCTGTCTATTCCTCATCTGTTACTCATCTCTGAGTTTTATCTCACTCTGCGCATACTGTTGGTCTCGCACTGCGCATACTGTAATTTTCCCTTCTTTATAGTTCAACTTATTTTTTCATTCAGAACAACCAACACGACACAGTCACTGCGTGTTTCTTTTTATATTCTACAACCCCTTCTGTTACCCTTCAAATCCCTAGAACAAAGCTTCAGCAACTGAAATGCCAACCGTCCAAGAACCATGATTCGGTTCTATTAACTGAATCATAACTGAACAATTAATCATGAGGAGCAACAATAGCCCTTCGACCAGATTTCCAAGTATCCAACACCATTGGATTACAAGCACAAGGTCTCGTATTGATTTCACCATTTCGCATTTCAACATTTTGGCATTCTAGCATTCCGACATTCCTATGGTGAAGTGTTTCGACACTCCAACTCCTGGTATCCGAAACCTGCACCAAAAGGTGTTTTTCTCATTTCAACATTTCATGATTTCACATGTTGCGAATTCCTATTGCGAGGCATATCGACTCTCCAAGTCGCGATCTCTGAAATGGAGTTTAGTTGCACTAGCTCTTTCCTCCATCTTCTGCAAATGTGGCCACTGGTTGTGACCACAACCTTATTCGAAAATGCATTTCACAATTTCATGTTTCACGAATTTGTTGCGATTCACTCTGACTCTTCCAACTCCCGATCACGAAATGGAGCCTTGCAACTTGCAAGCTCCTTCCTTCACATGCCCACAGTTGTGACCAAGCGTTTATCCATAAAGTGCTTTTGCGATTTCGCATTTCAGCATTCCTATGATGAAGGATCTCGAAATAGAGCTTAGCTTCATGCTAGCTCCTCCCTCTCACATGACCATTGGTGGTAACCACTGCCTACACCAAAAAGGTATTTTGACATTTCGCATTTCACAACTTCGGGACTCCTATGATGAAGAGTCTTGAGTCTTGACTCCTTTAACTCCCGGTATCCGAAAATCTGAAATGGAGTCAGATCAACGGTCCACAATCTTGATGATTCGACGGTCTAGATCTTTTCGTGATTTTGCATATCGCGAGTTCCTGCCATGAGTTGCTTCCTTGACTCCTCCAACTCCCGGTATCGGAAACCCCAAAATGTCGTGGTTTTGTATTTCACAATTTCAAGAGGTTAGAGCACCTCCTTCCTTTGACTTTCCAGTCAGCGAAATGTTGATTTGTGACCACGTGTCCTGCCCAGAGATGGACGATCCTCCTGCTTTCAGGATTTTCTAAGCCTGCTTCTCCTAAGACTTTAAAGAACGTGCAGGTTCTCCTGGATCCAACGATGGTTGGACCCTGTGCTCGTATCTAATGCCCGAGATTTGTCCTCCATATTTGTGCTCCTCCTTTCTAGGTTCAGATCTGATGGTCATCAAGAATTTTGAATGGGATCCAACGATCACTCTTTCTCTTCATTGTTACGCTTATGATCTTTCCATGCCATCATCGCTGCTGATCTTCCTTGCCTGCTTGTTTTCCATTGTTGTCTCCCAACTGTAAACCTGCCAACGTCGCTACTATTTTTTCCTGTAACCATACCTTCGTCGTTGTTGTTCTTGCCATCAATAACTGTAAGCATGCTATCGTTGTTTCTATTCTCGCCTGTAGACATGCCATCGTTGTTGTTGTTCTTGCCATCAATGACAAGCACGCTCTTCTTGTAAACATGCCAACACCTTGTACCTGCTTCTTGATCTCTGTCATCTCTACAACTGACATGCTGTACATGCCCACATTAGGAAGAGGAGAATCCTGTTGAAGATGTATTTGATGTTGGATTTACCTCTTAGGAGGTAACCCATCTGGTTCCTGGAAAATATCATCATACTTAGAAACAATATCAAATAATTCTTTCTTATGAGAAGGATCACATCCTTGGAAAGCGTCGGATGTTCCGACATCTTTCTCCCTTACGACAATGAGTACATATCTCTTATTAGTGTTTATGAGTCTCTTCATTTTTCATGCACTAACAAGTGTTGTGTTTACCCTCATGTTGTGAGCTCTAACAATATATTTCACTCCCCCCTTAGTAAGGTGGTATTTGTTCTCATGATGAAAGAAGACTACTTTTCTACCATAAAGATAAGGACTCCCCAACATTATGCCACATACATCAAGTGATACAACATCCAAATCCACTTCATCAATCAACTTTGAAGCAATAGCAAATATGACCCTGCATTGTTTGGTGACATTAAGTTTTTCTTTATCACATACCCAACCAAGAGGATAAGGCTTTGGATGTGGTTTCATTTCAAGAACCATGTTTTTGACAAGTGCTTCAGATATCAAGTTTACTTGGGAACCTGGATCAAATAATGTATCTATCTTAGTGTGTTTAGATACAACTCTTATATGAAATAATTCATTCCTCTTGCGTTCATCATCATGAGATTCATTATTGGAATTGGAACTAGCATGAAGGGAATCTTTACCTTGTACTCCAACCATTGTGATCTTTCCTTCGTCTCTTCAATCGACATCAACTTCTTGTTGCACTATAGCAACAACTTTTGACTTCCCCTTTCCATGAAATTGTTTCGGTCTCCTCCATGGATGTAGTTTCCAACAATGTTCATCATCGTGACCACGTTTCTTGCAATGAGTGCAAGATGGCTTTCCTTCTTCTCTCTTTACAGTGGTGGTCTTCTTTTCCTTCCTTTTAAACTTATTAAATGTATTTTGTGGGAGATTGAAAGGTTTCTTTGTGGGATCTTCTTGAACATGCTTTCCCACGTTCTCAAGGTGAGTGGCTTGCACACAAACTTCCTCAAGACTGGTGGGGTTAACCAATAACAAAGTATGACAAATATAACTGTGAAGTGCGCCAATATACTTCATTAAAGTTTCATAATAATAATCCAAAGAAATGTTTAATGCAAGAGATTTCTTCCTAAATTCTTCTGTGAAACTTTGTCTTAAATTTTGTCATTCCATCATTGCTTTATGTAAATAACCCAATGGATAAAATTGTTTCTTTATCACTGAGTTTAATTCTGACCATGAGGAAAGAAGATTACCACACTTACTTCTGTCCTGAAGTTTTCTCTCCCACCATACGAGAGCAGTGCCTTCCAACTGAAGATAAGCCAATTTCACTTAACTTCCTCTTCATCAATCTGTTGAACACGACAATATACTTCAACCTGTTAGATCCAATTATCTATTTTTTCAGGATTAACATCTCCATTAAACATAGGTAAAGAAATTTTTACATCAAGCTTTAATAATGGTTTCTTAAAAGAGGCTTTATGGCTAGAATGATGAGAATGATGATAATTCTCAGAGGAAGAAGAACTAGAACTTGATGGTGAAGATGGAGGCTCAGGAGGGTCTCCTCTAGCCCCTTGATTTACCGAAGCATCATCATCATCTTGTGCTTCCTTTTTCTTTCCTTTATTCTTCATCCTCTTCTCGTAGTCTCCATACATTCGTTCGACCATTTCTGACATGCGATAAAATACCATATGGAAGTTTTTCTCATGTTCATCACGCTTGTCCTCTTCTACCATTTTCTTCCTTCAGGATGCATGACCAACTTCAGGATTCAAAGTCTTAATATTTCCTTCAACTTGCTTATGCTTGTCCCTAGTAAGCATTCACACTCAATAATTCATGTCAAAGATGACTGCTCTGATACCAACATGATCTAGGATCTTTTCATCGAAGTGACTTATAAAGAATTGTATTAAATGAGCATAAATTAAAGTGCACCATTGAAGAAGGAAAAAGCTCAATAATGAAGAGACATAAGCATCAAATTTGAACACAAAAACTTGATAGCGGAGATTGTCCCTAGTTTACTACGTCTTCAGGTCTTGCTCTCATATGGGTAGGCCTTTTTATTAACTCAGCAAAAGAATTTCGCAAAATACATAAGTATACCTCATTCTGGATTTAAGTTGTAGAATCTTTGCTCAGATAAGAAAACAGACAACCCCATTGAATTCGTGGCGTCGAATTACCCAAAAATGACTGTCTCCACGCCTCAATCCGAGTCTGGCACTCCGAGGCCCAAGATAAACTTTGTCTCGGTTTTAATGCCCTACAACTTGCAATTAATTCCCAAAAATTGCCTCATAAATCATGCCTGACAGTACCATCACGTGCATCCTCCTATGCATTGGGAAGATTTCAATTTTTAAATAAAAATTGTGGGAGATATTAACAACAAGGTCGTTTGGCCCAGTGGTTGGCGGAGCTATAGTTAAGGCATATAATGGGGGAGGTCCTGGGGTCAAGCTCGCATGCCTCCCCTTTTGGGTGTTTGTTGTAACATATATGAATATATTTAAATAGTGGTTCTGCCAAATTTAAATGGTGGTTTAGATTGACCGTTGTTCCGTTAGATCTGGCGGGGTTCTGCTAGATTTGGAGGACCCGCCATTTTTTATTTTTGGAATTTTGTTCTCGGACCCTCATTGTGCATTTTCCCACTGCCACGTGGCAGCGAACCATTGGGCCACGCCAACCAACTGTACAGTCACCTGCCACGTCAGTTTATGGTATGCCACCTCATCTACCACATTAGTCAGCCACTTCATCATATGGTATTCCATGTGGTGCTTTTTCATTGGTCCACAGATCAACCCAAAAAAGCCAAAAATGAGTGACACATGGAAGCCTCTGGTACTGCCATGTCACCATGTTGATGTCAACATGACACGTGTCACCTCCTTCTTGTGCCATGTATGTTGTATGGATGTTGACATCATTCATACTAATGCTGATGTCAACAATACAGATGTTGACTCATCCCCTATTGACTGGGCTCGGTTGACCAAAGTTTGACTGCAGATATCTTTCGATCCATAACTCCATTTGATGAGCCATTTATGCCATTGGAAATCTTGCGACGCACTCTTCACGATGATGCCATTTTCAATGAGTTTTGAGAACTTTGAATTTTTTCCTTTTCTTTGTCTGTTGAGACCATTCTGAGCTTCCTGAGTTTCTTCTGCAAATTATGAGCTGTCCTTAGTCTTCTCTAGATCCTTTTTGGATCATTCATGTAGAACTTAGTTCCTCCAAATGATAGTAATGCAGGACTTGGATTTACCTCTTTTGGAGAACTGGGTTTTGAATCTTCTTTCTTAGAAAAACTCTAAGATTCTTTAGAAGAATCATCAGACCTTTCTATCCTCTTTTCCCCAGATTTATTTTTCCTATATCCCTTTAGTGTAGTGAATGCATCTTCATACACTCTAGATAATTCTTCTTATGATGAATTATTTCTCTCACTTCTTATTTCTTCAATGGAGAGCTTGATTTCCTTAATGTTTTCTAGAGTAATTTTCAACATTTGTTGCAGCTCTTTCAATTGGAGTTTTAGTATCTTTTCTCTATCTTTTCTAAAACTTTGTCTGTCTTTGTGTTGATCTGAAAATTAAAATACAAGTCTGTCAGACATATTTACTAGTTGATGGATTACCATATAGGACTTTAACTGGATCTTTGTTAGGAGCAGCAACATACCTTAGTAGATCAACCTTTTATTTTCTTACATTTCCCTGATTTTATATTTCCAAGTTGGGGTAATTTCAAGCAACCAATCAATCTCCTGTATTGTCTTTCCAGGATCTAGTTTCTGCAAACTTGAGAACATGTAGAAATCAAAAGTGGGTTTCTCACACTCCCAATTTAGTGTCTCTTAATCACTAAATTCGTAGGAAGAGGAGAGAGAATATGAATCATCTCCTGAAAATTCAGAAGGATCTAGAAAAATGACATTTCCATCAACTTCTTCATTATGAGCACAATAAAATAAATCCCACCACTTGGGATCAAGATCCTCTGCAAAGAGTGCATAAAATTTTGGCTTGTTTTTCTCTTTGGGGCATTGGTGTGCCCGATAGCCTTTCTGCTTACAGTTGAAGCAAGTTGAGTCCTTGGTAGGCTTTTGTCCTTTCTTAAGATAAATAATTTTCTTATAATATTTTTATTTGTGCTTCTTTGTCTTGAGCCAAGGATGATCAGGATTGAATCTGGCCTTGAAAGAATGGAATTTATTTCCTTTGGATTTGCAGGAGAAATGTGTCTTTTCAGAGTGATGTGCTCGATTATGAGCACCACATCCCCATTATGGCATCAGACCTACATCTTTACATAAAGAAGATGTGAACATATTATCAAATATCTTAAAATCGTTTTTTACCCTTTTTGCAAGACAATGTTCTTGAATTACAATTTTGATATGATGATCTTCCATTACTAAAGACATCCCTTCCATAGTAATATTCTTATCTTTGAAATTTTGTTCTACAACATCTGGTAAGGAACCAGGAAAATTTCTGACATAGTACTTAATGTATGCAGGATCTGCAAATTTTCCTGATTAAATTATTAATTTCTTCATATAACATAAATATTTCTCATGGTGGCTTAGATCAAATAGTCTCTGGGACATGGATAATGAAGCAACATGTTCAACATTTTTTGCAACTTCTATACCATTAAATTAGGTGGCCAAGGCTTGAAATACTACTTCATTTGCTTTAGGTTCCTTTAACATATCATATTTGGCTTGTTGGGAAAGCCATGTCCACCAAGTTGCAGCGTGGCCAGTAAACCCATTGATTATTTGAGTGGCCATATATCTTGGTGTCAAGGTAGCATCTTCTACCTTTTTGGCAGTGGTCTAATTGATCAATAAATGGATTGCGTCTTTTGTTTCATCCCTTGATTGACAACTAAAATTGATCACTGGGTGATCAAGCATTGAAGAGATTATTTTGCTCATCCCATGAATGCTGAAAGAAGACAGATTATTTGTATGGGATGACAATGGCATGGGGATATCTCCTTGTTCAGATTTGACAGTCATTATCTGGAAATATTTTTATTTTTTCTTTAATGGGTGAGGCCATGTTCTTATATCAGAAACTTCTTCTACAATACTTTGAAAAATTCTGGTAGATTCTCCAAAATCCCATTCTGGTCTCAGATCTTCTACTTAAAACATTCCAAAGGATTTGTTTCTTTTATGCTTCTTAGCATCTTCTTTATCTCTGAAGATATCAGGCTGTACAATGTTTGGATTTCTAACAAGCAACTGAGAGATCTTCTTAACCTCATTTATTTTATGTAATAAGGTGTCAAGGAGGTTAGGGCGAGCTTCTATTTTGGCCATAGAGTTTTTCAACTCTGAGGTGTCTGTGAGGACATGTGTGAGGATTTCTATATTTTCATAAATGATTCTGATTTATTCCTTATGTGACTCTACATATTTCCTTTCTTTGAGCAATTCTCTATGCAAATCATCTATATTATTTCCTATCAACTGAGTGTGGAAATTTGCATAGTTTAGAAGCTTGCATTCATCAGATACAAAATCAGATATTGCTGAAGATATTATCGGCCAACATTATCTTTTAGTTTTAAGATAATCATAATATTGTTTGAATGGAGCTGTCGAGAGATTCCTTCCTGGGAGATAAGTTTCTTCTCCACTTGGAAACCTTTTTATGCTTCCTATACCTTCTCTATGAAGTGACAACATGAAAAGATCATCACTAGGGACTTATGTTTTCAAAGATCTGTGACCTTGCAGATTATTAATTTTTTCTTGGCAAGTTGGGAATTCAAGGTGTTTCCCTATATATTTGTGTGAGCTTGACATACTGGATGAAGAAGATGTAGCAGTCTGGTTACAGGTGTGTTTCATCTCAGATGTAGAAGGATTAAGTTCTGGGAGTTTTAATGGCAATGACTTGTGGAATGTAGACAAAGGAACTGGTTTCTTTGTTAAGTCTTCTATATGGGAAATCATTTGGATTTTGAAGTTGTCATACTTATTTTCCTAGACAATGGGATATTCTATCCCAGTCTAGTCAAACGTAACATGCTGAACTTGCTTGGATTTGTCCTTCTCCACCACGTTGTGCAAGCAAAAAGTTTTTTAGACAGTTTTCTGTAAAGGACGAAGAGTATCATTTCCAAAACGAATAACCAGGAGAGACTTGAGTTGAATGATTTGTAAATTGACTAACATATCGAATCCTGAAGGGAGAATATAATCTTTTAAGAATTCATATATGTAAGGATCAGAGAGTGAGACAGAGTATTTAAGAAAAACAGTTGCAAAGGAGGGGCCATCAGAAAGAGGTGCAGAAAATCCACCCACTAAAGCATCGAAGAATTTATTATGTTGAATATCAATGACACAGACCAGGGAAGATACTGGAAGATATGGTCTGACTAAAGGATTTAAACCAAACTTGATTGCACCTATATGAACATAAAAATATCCTTGTAATTTCTCCCTCTAGGCCACATAAGAACTTGTCCATCAAAAAATGCAACTCTGTAACCCTTCCCATCCAATGCTGAAATCGAGAGAAGGTTCTTCTTCAATCCAGGAACATAGAGAACTTCCTTCATCTTCATTAGCTTTCTTGAGTCTAACTCGTAGGAGGCTTCTCCTACTCCTTTGATCGAATACTGATAGTCATCTCCCAATTTCAGTTTGTGCGGTGAATCCTTATGAGTAAGGTTAGACAAGGAGTATTTATAACATGTCACGTGCTTGGAAGCACCACTGTCCACCAAGCAAATGTCACTTCCATGAGTGACAATTCCTCTAAGGACCGAGATAAGAACATAATCCTCATCACTTGATTCATATTCCTTTGAAACCTTCTTGGGTGGCTCATCAGCTTCAATTGTATGAACATGATGAATTTTACCTCCTTTCTTTTCCCTTTGTTTCCGAATGAGGGAACAATTCCTAGCAATGTGTCCCATTTTTTGACAACAAAAACATCTGATATTTGGGTTATTTATTCGGCCCTTCTAAAATTTCTTGGGTGAGGAGGGTTATTTATTGCTCTTTCCTTTCTTGGTGTGGGTGGCTAGGGCTTAATCATCATCTATCATCTTCTCTTCTCTTGTTGCCATCCTTGCTTCTTCTTGGTTGCAATCTTTCCATAACCTACTGAACTTGGGTAGCTTCCTTCTTGAGCATATCCCTTGAATAAATGCATCCCATGACCTTGGGAGGCCATTCAAGGTGGTCATCACCATTTATTCTCCATTCACTGTATCACCATTTTCTTCTATCTGCTCCTTGATCTGTTCACTCTTGAGAAGTAAGAGTGGATGGTTTCTGAATTCTGCATCCGCATGTTCTTTAACTGAGTTCTCAAGGTCATTCTTCGATTGATGTTGTTTTCTTCAAGCAACTGGGTTAAGGCATCCATCATTTCTTTTGGAGTGGATAATGAAGATATGTGATGAATAAGATGGTCCTTAATGGAGTCTATAATAATCCCCTTTGCTTTGACCATATCCTTCTTGTGCTTTTCTTTAGCCTCATCTCCCTTTGGTTCTGAAACCTCTTCTTTAGTGAACTTCTCTAGATCATGTTCTGCTAGGAGAAGGGATACTCTGTACCTCCAGGCTCTAAAGTTGTCAACTCCCTCCAACTTCTCATCAATCTTGGTTCTGGTAGTCATCCTTCCCCTAAATCACAAATTCTAGATTATGAAGCTCCGATCCAGGGAAAAGATGCGCTCCACTAGGGCACACTTGTTGGTGCCCTTTCCTTATCCGGAAACCACTCCTATAAAGAAAAACGACTCCTTTTGTCTTCTAGATCTACGAATTGTCTTCTATTCAGGCATGCTCTGATACCATATTATTATTTTATAAATTATAGTTATCTTCTTTAACATTCATTAAAAATTGCATGTAATAGGATCATTGAAAGATAAAAAATCACAAAACATAAGATATATCATGGGAAACCTTCGTGGGGGAGAAAACCGAACAACCAATTCTTCAATATATATTCCTTAAACTAGTACAATGTCACATTATAGCTCTCCACAAATAGACCAAGACCAAGATACCAAAGACCAAGAAACCAAGACCTCCTGCACTAGACCTCCTTTTCTATTCTCCAAATACACAAGAGAAGGCGAGTTGTGTGTGTGTACAAATGAGAGGAACTCGACCTCTATTTGTACACATAACTGACTCTCGAAAAGACGCAACCCTAACAGGGTCCGTTTTGACTTTTACAATAAGGATAACAATAAAATGATAATTTCCTTTAAGCCAATTTATACAATAAGATTACAATAACCTTCTCGAGGTTTGACTAATACAAATACAAAAGAATATCTTCCGTAGTTACATCAACATATCAACATAGGCAACATCGACAACATCAATAAGACATGGCTTCCCCTATTTTGTCTAACACTAAAAGGGCCCCGTGATGGCCGAACTAATACAAGAGTATATTGATGACTAAAAAAAACTCTCTTGGATCTTCCAACTTCTCCTATATGTGGCTCCAAAGAACCATATTGCACCCCAAATCCATGAAGGAATTAGTAACTACCTTCCTGACCTACCAATTAACCTCAATTCATTCATAATTTCCCATGTCATATGAGACAAGCATTAACATCAGATTGAGCCACAAAGGAATCACCAACTAGCTTCTTGAATTACCAATTAACCCCAATTCCTTCATAATTTCTCATGTCAGTCAAGACAAGTATTAACCTTAGATCGGGCCATGGAGGTTTGCACACATAAAATCAACTAGACAGACTCTGGTGGTAATGACCATTGTCTAGACAACGAGATGAATAGAGGAAAATGGGCATGGGCTTTTAATCTCCCTATCATTCACATGTGTAAGATTTGACAAGTAGGGGAGGTCCACCACCTTCAATGCCAACTATCACAACCCCCCCTTGAGTGGAATGAATGCATAAGTGGAACTATGATCATGGAAGGGGGAGAGGGTATGCTCTTGTCCGCTACAATAATTCAAAACAAACATGCCTACAAATAGGACGCTCCTATGTTTTTCATTCTATCCACCTCCTTGTAGATCTCTCTCTTGACTTAGAAGTAGAATACATACTATAATTTACTAGCTAGTGAGATTTCTCTCCTAATGATTATAGTGATTTGTGATTCTTTTAGTAGTTCACCAAGAAAAATCAATTAAGTCATAATGGATGAATTCCCTATTATGAAGATTTTATGAATACCATGGTTTAGCAACACATGATAAATTCCTTGGAGTGTCCCTAGTGCCTACACCTCATTCCCTAGTGCCTACACCTCATTGTTAGAGGCACTCCTCAATCCCCAAACAATAAAAAAAAAAAATTGTCTATCAAAATTGAAGAACTCCATCATACCTGCCACCTAATAATAAAGAATATCAAATAATTGATAAACAACAATTAGTTAATTACAAATTTTATTTATAAATTTTATATTAATATTAATATATAAACTTATAAATTTAAATTATATAAAGTTATACTTCAAATATCAAATAAATTTAATAAATAATAATTTAATTCAAATTTAATAAATTTTATTATCTTTTCACATGACACTTGTG
>SNQJ01S0145645.1:0-24050 GCA_010110895.2 Picea sitchensis | reverse complement strand
TTCTGTCAGAGATATTCAAATGGTGTCTTGGCTAGGTGTTTAGTAAATAAGTCTACAATTTTTTCTGTGGTTGTAATGTAATGGACCTGAACAACCTGATTGGTGACCTACTCTCTTAGAAAATGGTATTTTATGGGAATATGCTTGGTCTTGGAGTGGAATACAGGATTCTTAGACACACTGATGTTATCACAATGAATTGGGATCGGTGCTACGTATTTTACCTCCAAGTTTGCAAGTGTTTGAATCATCCATAATACCCGAGTGCAGCAGGTAGTAGCAGCAATGTACTCTGCCTCTATAGCTGATAAATAAATTGAACCTTTCTTTTTACTAAGCCATGCTACTAATGAGTCACATAGTAAGAATGTTCCTCCACTAGTGCTTTTTCTCTCATCAACACAGTTTTCCCAATCTGCATCTGAATAGGCAGTTAACTGAAAATTTTGATTTCTAGGATACCATAGACCATAAGTCATTGTTTCTTTCAAATACCTGAATATCCTTTTGACAGCTTGAAAATGACTCTGTTTAGGTGCAGACTGATATCTTAATACCATTCCAACAGCATGCATTATGTTTGGGCTAGATGTTGTGATGTACAATAAGTTTCCTATCATTGACCTATATGAACTTTGATCAACATCAGGTGAGTCATAAACCTTGCTTAATTTGCATCCAGTAACCATAGGTGTGCCCACAGGTTTAGAATATTCCATTTGAAGCCTTTTCAACATTTCCCTTAGATATTTTTCTTGAGAAATGAACATCCTTTCATACCTCTGAGTAATTTGCAGACCAAGAAAGAATGACAGTTCACCTATCATAGACATTTCAAACTCGGACTCCATGGCAGAAGCAAACCATTTTACCAATGAATCCTTATTACATCCGAAGATGATGTCATCTACATAGACCAACATAATGAGCAAATCATTACCCTCTGTTTTGATATATAGATTGTTGTCAATTGTTCCTCTCTTGAACCCTTTGTCTTTGAGATCGTTATCCGATCACGTGATATCAAGCCGAGGGCTTGTTTTAACCCATAAAGATTTCTTGACGCATACTAAATTGATTTATCGGATAGTTGAAACCCTCTGGCTTCATTCCATATAGACTTCTTCATTTTAATCTCCATTTAGAAAAGCTAACTTGACATGCATTTGATAGACTCTAAACCTTTTATGACAAGCATAGGCAAAATGTCGATAGCCTCCCTAATAATCTTTACTCTGAACAAATGTTTCATTAAAATCCATTCCTTCTATTTGAGTATAGCCTTTATAGACCAATCTTCCTTTGTTCGACAACTTGTCCCTGCTCATTCGCTTATTCTTAAAGATCCATTTGGATATTTTTACCGCCGGGACTATGAACCATCTCCCGCGTATTGTTTTTCTCATCCATTAAGAATAAACATCAATATAGCATAGAAAAACCTCAAAAAAGTATAATGCCTTGAAAAGATATAATTTCAGATAATAAGACTCTTCGATGGGGCAGCCTCCTTTCCCATAAATGTTCAAGTACAAGATGATTCAAAATGAAAATGTCTCCTTAGTATATATAGGAGACTAGGAGTATGAAATTACAGAAAGCTATTCAGCCTAAAGCAGGCATAATTAAAATAACATTACCAATATAAAATGCCCCAATTAAGGGGTAATGAGCCAATATTAGGGCTTAACATACCCTCCCCTTCCTTCACCAGCATTATGCCTGGCAACTTGTATTAATTCTGAATGCTTTTGTATAAAGATATGCTTCCCAAGTGGAATCTTAATGCGTTAGTTCCTCCATTTTAATGAGAAACTTCACGAAATGGATCTATTCCTCATTAACAATTCTTGTGGTAGTGATGGCTTGAGGCTCAATATGATTTTCCGCTATAGTGAAGTTAAGAATATAGTTTGGTTGGGATACTTGTGCGGATAACCTTCTTTAAGCATGAACACTGGAAAGCCGGAGGTGTACTTTCGTGCAGAATCTGTGCGACTCCAATTTGTATGCCATAGTACCAATCTTTTGCAGCATCTTATAAGGGCCATAATACTTTGGTGATAATTTTATTATCCTTCTTGGCTCTTGAGAGGGACATGCAACTGTATTGTTGTATTCTTAAAACTTTTAATCCCCCTACTAGGAATTCTTTCCTCGATGTTGATCACGCTTGTTGTTTCACATACAGTGTATTGCCATGGTCAAGTTGTCCTTTAAGATTTGGAGAACTAGTTGTTTGATTCTCGATGTGATCTTCCAGCCTTGAACCTTGGATTTTTCTTTAGAAGAAGTGATGGAAGGAGAATTGAATCCATAAAGTGCCATAAATGGTGTCATTTTGTTGCATTATGAAAAGGAAGTATTATACACCATTAGCCAGGGGTAACCATTTGAACCATTGTGCTTGTTATGAGGAGACAAAACGAAGTTAGCCTTCTAGACATTTGTTCATATCTCTCGAGTTTGTCCTTCAGTTAGGGATGATAGGATGATGAGCTATGGAGCAATTGGTAAACAAGAAAAATTGTTGTCAAAATGTCCGATTGAAGATGGGATCTCTGCCACTTACAATAATCTTTGGGCTTCCATGTAGCTTTTGAGCTGTCTCCATGAATCGTTGGCAAGCTGTACTAACTTTGAAGGAGGATGAGAGAGTGCACAAAGTGTGCATACTTGGTGGATCTATCAACAATCACCATGATGACACTCTTTCCTTGGACTTTGGTAACCTATGATGAAATCCATGGAAACCTCCTTCGATGTTGACTTGGGATGGATGGTTGTAAAAAGACACGAGATTGAGTGTTTCCACCTTATTTTGTTGTAGAACCAGCTTGATACGCCACAAACAGCACAGTTTTGATAGTTTAAGGCCATCCCAAAAAATACTTATTGATGACTCTATGGTAGGTTTCAAGAATCCCAAGTGCCCTCCCTCTGTTGGAGAGGTGTGTAATTCCAATAGCCTTTTGTTTGAGTTGGGAGTTCTTGCATAAATGTAAGTGATCTTTGTACCATAGTGATCATTCTTCCATGTAAATGTATCGGATGCACTTTGGAATCTGTGCAACCTTTGAATGAGAGTCCACTTTTCATCATTCTTCATTCATCCTTGCTTCTATTATCCAGTCGGGTTGGATGGTCGAGATAACTTATAAAAGGCCTCAACCTTTCATCCTTTCTTGAGAGTGCCATCTTCCACAACATTTTGCTTCCTTTTTATAAACTGATTTCAAATCATAACCCAATATCTTGGTTACCCATTTTTTGTTGTTGTTCTTCTTAAGATAGTCCTTTGTTCCAAGAGTATTTAATACTATCATGATAAGTTTTGACCTTGGCAAGGGGTACTTACCTATTTGGTAAGGACTCCATTTCTTCAATGCATGTAGTATTGCCATCATTTCCTTCTCATAAATGGGTTTGTGTAAGTCATTTCCCTTGAGTGGTCGACTTTCAAAGCAAGGGGCCTTCAACTTCTTGCATTGGGACAGCACCAATTCCATTTCGAGGCATCACATTTTCCCACAATAAAGGTTTTTGAAGTCAAGTGTGTCCAGGCCAGGAGCTTTGCACATCCTCTCTTTAAGTTGTTCAAAATATTTAGTTGCCTCTGGAATCCATGAAAATGCATCCTTCTTAGTTAGTGTCGTTAAGGGTGTTGTTATTCTTCCATAGTTTCAAACAAACTTGTGGTAGTAACCTATCAAGCCAAAAAATCCTCTAGATTCTTTAATGTTTTGGGAATCGACCAATCCATCATGGCCTGTATGTTGTTAGGTTCTACCATGACACCTTCATGAGAGATACAATATGACCCAAATGCTCTACACCCTTTACTCAAGAAACATTTGGATGGTTTGGCATATTGTTGTCTCCTTTATTAGTTGTAGCACCTTGTCAACATGTGCTTTATGATCCTCCCAAGACTTGCTATAGATTAGTATATCATCCAAAATACTAACACAAATTTTTGAAGGAAGGGCTTGAAAATGGAATTCATCAGCCCCTTGGAGATGTGGAAGGTGCATTTGTAAAGGCCAAGGCATGACCAAAAATTCATATTAGCCTTCATGAGTTGAATGTTGTTTTGGGATATCTTTTTCTCATTTTGATCACGATGATACATTGAACGTAGATCCAACTTTGTGGAATAGAATGTTCCATGTAGTTCATCTAACAATTCATCGATGATGGGAATGGGAAACTTATCTTTAATAATTGATCTTGTTGAGCTCTCTATGTCTGGACACATAAGCCATGAGCTATCTTTCTTGAATACCATTACCGGTCTTGGTAAGAACTTTGGCTAGGTCTAATAATGCCATCCTCCTAACATTTCTTCAACCATGGCTCAATTTCACTCTTAAGGTGTAAGTGTCTGGCGTATGGCGATGTTAGGAGGTACTCCCGAGAGTGGAGTGAATATCATGATCATGATTTCAGTGGGTGGAAGACCCTTGAGTATCTTCAAATACTTTGGAATGTATCAATGATCCTTTTGGAGATCTTGAGAATAGATGTCTTAGATGTTGAACATCTAGTGGTATAATTTGTGAAATAGCATGTGATGCTTTTTCAATAATTTTGTCATGCTTTTAGAGCTTATCACCTTGCTCGGTTTCCACATTACACTCAGCTTCAATTTTTCCTTCTAAGAAAATTTCATGAAAATTCTTGAAAATTAAAAGCCATTGTTCCTAATGATTGCTCATTGGATTCTAGTACAACATCTTGCACCACCCATGGGTATAGCAATCATTGGACTATTCATTACATATTCCCCATAGTAAAGTTGATCTTATTGCATTTTTCTGAGCAATTGAAAGTTCCTCCACTTGCAATCATTGTGAGAGCTACGAAGCTAGATATATAAACAATTGAGATCTTTGGCTAATTTATGAGTGAATGAAATTATGAGTCTTGTCGATTCAATTAGGACTATTACCTTTTTTCTTTTTTGATTAATCCTTGATCTTGAGGGTTTGAGGAGTGTTAATTCCAACCAATGCATTACCGCGATATTGTGGGTGAACTCTTCAGACGAAATGGCTACTACGTTTTCATCTTGAATGGTTCTTGTTCTTGTTCTTCTTCTCTTCACAATCTATGTAGAATAATTTCTTCTCTCACCAACTTATGTCCATACTACTTGTTGTCACAATTAAAGCATAAACCTTTTTCTTTCTTTCCTCAATTGTTGGTGTCAGCCTTGTAGGTTGAGGTGTTTTAGGAGAAGGAGCGAGTGTTCTCTCTATAGATGTTGATTGGTCCTTCCTAGTAAAACACTCAGCCATGTTCACTTTCAACATTTCTGCCACCTTAAATGCATTCTCAATGATTTGGGTTCTCAAAGTGAACCTCATGTTGAATTTTATCCTTTAAAGTTCCTATGAATACATCAACCAATTGCTCATTTGGAATATCAGTTACCTTTATATTCAATCTTTGGAAGTTCTCAGTATTAACCGATGGCAGACCCTTTTGGCAGAGATTATCAATTGGCTAAAATGAGTGTGCTCCTTGTATCCTCATAGTGTGCTATCATTTCTTCGTGAAAATTGTCCAAGTGACAAGTGATTTGAGAACAAAATATCGATGCCATACAAATTGATTAGGTTCTAAATATAAAGAAACGAATTCATTACCTTTTATTAATGTGGCACATTATGGAGATCAAGGAATTGCTCCATCTAAAGTATCCATGTGATTGGGTCCTTGCCATCCAAACTTCCTCATATCAATCTTAGGAATGTGGTTAGTCTTCAAACCAAAGTTGGAATTTCTCCATTCTTGATTCACCTTCAAGTGTGTCCTCATCATGAATTTCACATGGGATGCATTTCAATTTGGTGTCTTCTCACATTCTGAAATTTTCAATACTTCCATGATCTCCCTTGCAAATACATCCATCTTAGTATCCAACTTAGCTTCCATTGAATCCATTAACAGCTTCCATTGAATCAATCTTAGTATCAACTTAGCTTCCATTGAATCATCTTCTTTGTAGTTCATTTTATGTCCCTCAGCATTTCTTCACCTTCATCAAGAGTCCAAATAGGATTTTAAGGCTTATTTATTTGATGTAGAAGTTCCCTTTTGGTGGCATGTTGGTCAAGTATCACTTTTTAACCTTGATTTTTGAGGTGGTTTGCTAGACAATATTTCTTCTTGTTGTATCTCCCAAGTTTTGTCTCTTCTAGATGAAACTTTCTTTTAGGTAGTTATCGATACTTCTTCTGTAATTCCATAGGTTCGATCAAATTGGATGTGCCAAGTGGAATTACGGTAACTTCCCCAAAACTTACCGATTCCTATCTTCGAGGAGATCTCCCTTGTATAGCATGCCCCATACAAATAATTGATATGAAATTATGAAACGTGCACCAAAAATACTAAAGACTACCCACGATCCAATGAAACAGTCCCTCGAATTTGGATTATCTAAGAAGAAGTTATGATTGTTTACACGGAACACTTCTTAGCGACTAGTCAATGGAATTTGATTAGATACCCTATCTTATACCGGGTGTATCTATAAATTTAAGATGCTTGAGATTAATTGTTTACCACATATACCTTACTAATTTCTATAAATAATCTCCGGAGTTGGTTCTAAAACATTCTGAGAAAAATTTATAGAGAAAATTTCACAATGCTTCGGTTCAGGATGATTCCATAACCCTATCTTGTCTAGGATGTATCTCCAAAGTATATAAGGCCTCGAGGGAGATGAATTTTTAACCCAACATGCAATGATCCATCTACTAAATATCCTCCAAGCGTTTCTTTTAAATGTTGTAGAAAACAAGTTATAGTAATTCCGTGTCTCGGATGTATCCCGGTGACCCTAAGACCTTGAGCTCACGATACCATATGTTAAGAACCAAACATCAATATAGCATAGAAAAACCTGGAAAAGTACTCAACACCTTGAAAAAGATCATTTGGATAATAAGCCCTTGAGGGGCAACCTCCTTTTACCCACTTAAATGTTAAATTACAAGATGATTCAAAATGAAAATGTCTCCTTGGTATATAGGAGACTAGGGTATAATTACAACTAATGGCCCTAGTGACATAAATAAAATAACATTACTAATATAAAATGCTGATTAAGCGGTAATGGGCCAATATTAGGGAGCTTCACACACAATCTAAACAAGTTCATCATTCATTGCTTTAACTCAATGGTCATCTTTGCTAGCTTCATTAAAATCCTTGGTTTCCATCATGGATATGAAGCTATATGTTAGGTGTTTGATTATCTTTCTCCGGGTTTTTACACCTTTGTCTTTTCACCAATTGTGAGCTGACTTGGAGGATGATTCTTTGAGTGATGATTGGAGGAGGAATTTGAAGTTGTCAGCTGATTTGAGTGCATCTGAGTATATGTGTCTTCATTTGATTCAAAATATTCGTTTTCTGATTCTTGGAATTGTTCAAATACCGACTTTAGTTGTGTCATCTATAGAAGACTCATTGTTGTACAACTCTCTTGTGGGATTCCTTCATCAACTTTTAAATCAATAGATCGAAAGCCATTTTATCTTTGGACTCTTATTATGGCATGCGTATCCTTTGTTTGTAGCTTATACTAAGAGGAATACCCTCATCATCCATGTCATCATATTTACCAATATATTCATCATTATTCAACATGTAACATTTATCCCAAAGACTTTGAAGTGTTTGATTGAATCAAGTCTCCCATACCATAGTTCATAAGGTGTCTTGTCAATTTGTGGTATGAGGTAGGATTTGTTAAGAAGCGTGGATTGTTGTGTGTATTTATTCTACCTATTAGGTTTGACCAATGTTTTTTCTTATTCATCATTGACCTGGCAATTTCTTGCACTATTCTGTTTTGCCTCTCAGCTTCTCCATTTTGTTGTGGAGTTCTTGAGTTATTGTATTCTCTTGATCCCATGTTTATCATGGAATTCCTTGAAATCACTTGAAATCAACTCTCCTCCTTGGTGGAAGTCTTACTGCCTTTAACCTCTTCTCTGTTTGAGTCTCGGTTAAAGCCTTAAATATTTTAAACTTCTCAAATGTGACTTTTCTTTGAGAAAGACAACCGTAAGTCAAGTAATCATCAAAAATCAACATGAAGTAATTTTCTTTCCATGTGCCTTCTTTTCTTGATAGTCCACAGAAATCCATATGAACTAGTTAGTGTTTCTCTATTGAGTAAAGCTCTTGGACTTAAAGCGTGATAAGTTGAAAACTCCTGACTTGAGGTTTACACATTGAATCTTGTGGCTTTGATATTCTCGGAATATCTTTTATTGCCTCGAGTTTTTTGAGTTTGATTAATTGGTCAAAGTTTGCAGATGTCAAGTCTCCTATGCCATAACCATGTTTCATCATGTTTTCTTAGATATTACTCTTCTATAATTTTTCTTTCAGCACATATCGTTATTTTCTATCCTTATGCCTTTAGCCACCACTTGTCACGAGTTCTGAGACTTTGTTGGAGTCCTTGGATGAACACCACTTCACATCCTCATCACACATTTGACTTACGAAGCTGATTATGTTTCAACCCATCTGATAGAACATCTTGGGCTTTCCTTTCCATTACTTAAACTCACCATCCCTTGCCCTTTATTTTCCCTAGAGAATCATTTCCAAAGGTTCACGTTTCTTGATTTGCTTTCTCTTAGTGTTAGAAACTTACTTTTGTCTCGAATCATATGTTTGGAGCATCCCTTGTCTATATACCAAGGTTTCAAGTTTTTTCTTTGAGCTGACAATCCTAATCCACACTTGTCACATTCTTACTTCTTCCAAACCTTGAAATTTTAAATGAGAATTCAAATCAGTTCTAGTTCATGTCGATGATCCAGCAGTTATGTCCATAGTTATGACATATGTAGCATTCAATCTCATTGTTCAATAGGTCAAAGTTATTGTTGCTGCATTGTCTACTCATTGATAATGATTATTTCTTGACCTCCTCGGTTTCATGTCTCTAGACTTAATTTGTATTGCAATGCGTGAGTTTGTTACTTGGTTGTATCATTATTTGTTGTGGCAAGTATTTATTCCTTTGAAATCTTAATTGCTCATGTCTAAGTCTTAAGGAAGCGATTCTGACTTTGTGACCAAAGTTAGAGCAGTGAAACAATAGCCATAGAAAAATTCTTTGTACGAAAATGGTTGTCTTCTTTGAGAAAATCTCTTTCTTCCATGGAATGGCAGCGTCTTTCGATGAGACACATTATTTCTTTGTTCTCTGATTGATCGGCACCTTTTCTTTATTAGATCTTGAAGCGGTTGATTATCTTCCTTTGTTTACTTGGGTTTGTTGTTGTCATTGGTTGTGGAGCTTGACAAACTTGATGGGTTCTTCATTTCTTGGCTTACCACTACTTGATCCCTTTCATAAGCAAAACCGGTTTTCATCTTTGGATTCCTTTGTTGATTAATAATGGTGGCTAATCCTTGAGAGCTTTGATACTTGATAGATTACGATGATACAAGGCTTGAAACTTCTCCAACTCTTTCTAGTTTTCACTACTTCTTCTTCGGAGCTTTACATCTTGCCTTCCTTTTCGATGTTGTTGTTTTAGAGTGTCCTTGATTTTCTTTGCCTCTTCTAATTCTAATTTTAGCAAGGCAAAGTCTTCCATCGAGTTGTTCTTGTCTTTCTTGAACTATATCGACAATTGTTTTTTCTTTACGTTCTTAATTACGATCTGTCAATCTCTTCCAATGCAGCGATTAGTTATCCTTCCATATCAACCACAACTAACTATTTGATTTAGCCTCACTTCATGTGATTTTTATTATCATAATCCTCTTTGTCCATAAGTATCACGGTCATTTAGTTTTATCTTCAATATTGGAGTCATTGTCTTCATCATCTCAAGGATCTATCATCATTGTTTACACAAAGACTTTTCAATTAAAATTATTCTCTTTAAAAAGAAATTTATGTGTTTGTGCTTCTCCTCCTCATCACATGTATGATCCTTTCCTTTGTGAGGAAATTTATTTGAAAATGACCTATCTTACCCACCGCGTGAAACATTTGGAAGGCGGTTTACCTTTGTATTTTCTCGATCCCTTCTTCAATCTCTTCACAATTTTTGCTTCGAAAATTTCCTTCGACCTCCGAGAATCCTCATTCTTATGCGCTTTAGCGATGCTTCTACACGGAGGTGGGTTTATCTTTAACTATTCTCATTTCATATCACGGAGTCAATGTTTCTAGAATTTGATCAAACTCCAAGTTTTTTAGATCATTAAGTTCTTCTATAGCGAGACCTTCGGGTTGAACCTATCTAGTAGATATCTCAAAAAATTTTGAACTAATGAAGGTTCGCAATTTTTTCACCAAGTGCTTTCATTGCATTTACCCGAGTTATTCAACTCTCGGAAAGTATTTTCCAACAGGTTCATCTTCTTCTTTCATATTCAGTTGTTCAAAGCTGTACTCACGTAGATTTGAATCTTGGCACCTTTACCTTCTCATTATGTTCATAACTATTAATGAGTTTGACCCATTCTTTGGCGTTGATCAAACTCCAAGTTTTTTAGATCATTAAGTTCTTCTATAGCAGAAACCTTCGGGTTGAACCTATCTAGTAGAGATCTCAAAATTTTCTGAACTAATGAAGGTTCCTTATTTTTTTCACCAAGTGCTTTCATTGCATTTACCAGTTATTCAACTCTCAGAAAGTATTTTCCAACAGTTTCATCTTCTTTCATATTCAGTTGTTCAAACTGTACTCTGTAGATTTGAATCTTGGCACCCTTTACCTTCTCATTATGTTCATAACTATTAATGAGTTTGTCCCACATTTCTTTGGCAGTTCCTAGGTGCCTAACTTTTACGAATTCTACTTCTGCAAGCCCACTCAAGATATCATTCATAGCCTTAGCGTTGAAGCTAAATTCTAGCTTATCATCCTTAGTAGCTAGTACAACTGGCTTTACATAACCAGTATCTACCACATCCCAGACATCTTCACCTAAAGCCATTATGTAAGTTCTCATTCTAACTTTTCAGAAGGCAAAGTTTGTTCCATTAAACAAAGGGGCCTTATTGGTTGAATTTCCTTCATGGATTGACATGTTTAAGCTCTAAGATATACCCTTAGATAAAAGGGGTCGGATCTGATACCAATTGTTGGACAACTGAGAGGGGGGGGGTGAATCAGTTGCTACCGTGCTTAAACAATTATGCTTATTTTAAATTCTTTGAAGAGAACTTAATGACAATCACAATAATGCAGGAGAGTAAGCAATAGAACATTTAGCATCATTGTCACATATGAAATCTGAAGAGACAGATATTTCCTGAGGAAACCCATAAAGGGCAAAAACCTCTTCTTCTTTATATGATAAGTAATCTTTACATTCTGTACATTATCATACATATGAGCTCCAACTCATTGTGAGACTACAACCTCTGTATTGTAAGCTACAACTTGATGAGAGAACCAACTCTCTGTTTTCTCTAGCACCTACTAGAAGGAAGCACCAACTCCCTGGTTTCTCTAGCACCCACTAGAAGGAAGCACCAACTCCCTAAATGTTCCAGCTCCAACTAGATGGAAGCACCAACTTCCAGTCACACAGGCACCAACCTGTACAACAGAGAACAACAGTTATCCCTTTCACCACCATGTCACCCTGGTTTCTCTGGCTGCAACCAGATGGAAGCTACAACTCCCTATGTTCAAGCACCCACTTGAACCTCTGAGGAAAATAGTCCTCCCTAGCACCTCCCTACCACCCTGAAATATATATCTTTGCTAATAACACTTATTACAGTGATATAAAGTTCTTCAAAAACTTACCAGTCTCATCACTGATCTGCTACATTGCGTTGCTCTGTCTGCATCATTGTCTTCTGCACACTCCTCTTACGCCTTATGTTCCTCTGCCATTTTTGCTCTGTGTGCCATGTCCATTCACTACACCACATATATTTTGTGCATTTCTACTACTGCTCTCTGCCTCATTCTTCACATGTCAATCACACTCAACAGCAATAACCCCCATCTCTTCTTTGTTCTGCATTCTTATAGTCTCTGTGCTCCTTGTGCATGCAATATGTGCCATGCTTCTGCATGCTCTCACCATGTCGAGTGCTCTGCTTGATCATCATCGAAACTCTTCAACTTCTCTGGCAGTTAAACCCACGCATCCATCATCACTGGGTGTTATGCTGAGATTCCTTGGCATCTCTGGCAGTTGAGACTCTTCATCTTCTTCATCATAGTCGAGCTCATCCTCTGGCAGAGACCATCAATCATTTCTAGCAGTTACACTGTGAAGTGCAACAATAGCCCTCCGATCATATTCAAGTTCACCTGCACTGTTGGATGTAGTTTGTAGGGTCTTGCATTTAATTCGTCATTTCACATTTCGGCATTTCGGGATTCCTGTGGTTAAGGTTTCTTTACGCTTCACGTACTGATCACTAAAACTCTGAAATTGAGCTTGGTTTCACTAGCTCCTTCCTCCATATTTCGCCGATGTCACAATTCGGCATTTCGGCATCCTTGATGTGAATATTTCTTTACGCTCCATGTCCTAATCCCCGAAACTCCGAAATGGAGATTTCCCCTTCGAGCTCTCTTCTATAGTTCTTCGAAGATGTGACCACCAAAATATGACCACTCTCCAATCACACAAGAACTTCGATCTCCAGATCAATGGTCCTCGATCCATGGTGATCGGACGGCTATCCTTTGCCCTAGAACTTCAACCTTCGGGACTTTGGGGGAGTGATGGAGTTAAATCTCCTGAAGCAAAAACTTTCGGAGTGAGGTCATTTTTGCATCACTCGATGACATGTTGTGACCCGAGTGGCTATCACGTGTCACTTAGAATTGTGATTTCTAGTGGCCTGAAATGCCAAATCAACTTGACACTTGTCATTGTCTGATCGTGCCACGTGTCATAGTATTCCACCTGTCCTTTCTGACGTGGTCTGCCACATTCTCCTCCTGGATCTATCGGCCCAGATCACTTCTCGATTTTGGAATTCTTGATGTGAATGTTCTCGATACTTCCAAGTCTCAGTCTGCGAAACTCCGAAATGGAGTCAGATCAGAATTTTGGCTTTTCGCACTTCGCAACTTCAGGACTCTTGTGATGAGGAGTCTCGACACTTGACTCCTCCATCTCCCAGTATCTGAAACTCCGAAATGGAGTCAGATCAACAGTCCATATCAAACTTCAATCTGAAGGCTAAGGTTATTTCGTGATTTCGCATTTCGCGACTTTGGGTCTCCTGTAATAAGAGTTCCTGACATCCCCAACTCCTGGTATCTGAAATCCCGATATCCGAAACTGTCTCCTACTTTTGGGATTTCAGCATTTCGCATTTCATGATTCTGGGACTCCTGTGGTGAAGTGTTTCAACACTTCAACTCCCAGTTTCTGAAACTATCTCCTCCTTTCAGGATTTCGGCATTTTGCATTTCGTGATTTCGAGACTCCTGTGGTGAAGTGTTTCGACACTTCCACCTTCCGGTATCTGAAACTTTGAAATGGAGTTGGATCAATTCGTCCTTGATCTTCCTTGCCTTCTTGTTTCCCATCAAATGATCAAGCACACTCTTGCACTTTGAGTGCACCTTTGCACTTATCCTCTTGAGCTTACGTAGTCTCTGTTTTTCCATTGTTGCATACTCTAATCTTGCCATCAATGACAAGCACACCTATCTGTAAACATGTCAACAAAATATAGGGGGTTGTAGCCTCCTTTTAGTAGTAGCCATAGAATTGGGGACTTGGATCTTCCCTCGGGTTGTACCCTGCGAAACTAGGGGGTTGTAGCCTCCTTCTGGTTGTAGCTAGAGAATTGGGTTGTTTGAGCTTCCTTCAAGTTGTATCTTGAGAAACTAGAGGTTTGGAGCCTCCTTTCAGTTGCAACTGGAAAATAAAGGAAGTTGGTGCTTCCAATGAATGTAATTCTTAAAGAAATATAAGAAAAAGCATTATGTGGTTTTCTCCTGCTTTGGGTTTCGACGTAAAAACATTGGTGTATTGTGTATGTGTAAGATTGTTCATTTGTTCATTGTTTATTTACTCTGCAACTATTGGATGATAATGCTACATTGATATAACACTTGAATTTTATGGTTAAAATGGAATAAATTTCTCTATTACTGATTCAGACCCCCTCTCAGTAATCCAACACCATAGTCAGAATTATTTTTGTTCTTTAAACTCCATGTGTTGCTATATATTACTTAATAAAATTGATTTTGGTCTTGTGATATGGACCCACCCAAAATTGAATAAGGGGGCTTTAATATTTTGTGTACTATGTTCCATGGACCTATTTCCAATGTATGATAGTAATGGTGCATTTTTTCTTATATTTTTACCACACAAATTCAAACACATGAAGTGAAGGAAATCAATTTAAAGAATTTTAATCTAAATAATCAATCACTATAAAACTAAAGGAAAACAACAATGTTAAGGAGGAAATCCAAAGAATATTTTCATTTTAAGACATATTATCTTCAACTATTTTCTAATATTTGGAGTCTAAAATATCTCTTTGAGTTATAATTGACATAATTGAATATATTTTAAAATCTAGAGTTTTTTTTCTATCTAATAAGAGCTATAAGAATAAGGGTGTAGTTGCAAGAAACCCTTATAAAGTCTTGAAGGTCCCACAATATTCTATTTGTATTTGGAGTCATTCAGTTTGGCCTAAAATTGAATAAGAAGATCAAGGGATGTCTAATTGATCAATTTTTGGTCTTGTGACACGTTGGTCTTTGATTGCGACACTTGGAGCAAGCAACACTTGGATTTTTTTGTGACACCTAGTGGTTTTTTGTGATACATTGAAGCACTTCTTTGGATTATGATGTTGAGTATTAGAGACTTGTTTAGTATTATAAATACTTTAATTCATATTGAACAAGGATAAACTATTCAAATTAGTAAAACTTAACTAAGTCATGCCTTTACACATATGCACATCATGCACAAAAATATTATTCTACTTCAAATTCACATATTTAGACTCAAGATATACTTTTGCATTTTGCTCCTATTTTAAATCTTTTACAGGTTCTTTTGGAATAACACTAGATATACTTTTGCATTTTTATCCCATTTTGAATCTTTTACATGTTCTTTTGGAATAACACTTTCTACCAATAAATAAGAAGATAAAAAATATATATACAATTAAAGATGACATGGATGGACTAGATAAAAAAATTAAGGATAAATTTAAGAATAAGAAAATTGACATTGTCAAACCTTTGTGAACAGTTTCATCTCAAGAGGAATAAATTTGTCTTAGGGTATGAAAATAATGAACCCAACTTCTTTCACATTCCTGATTATTCTAGACTAGTAACATTTGTGAGCAAATGATTTTTTTTGTGATGATTTGCAACAACATACAATGGATGATGATAAGAAGGAAATTGATGTTGATGTTGTCTAACAAGATGATGATGATGCAGGTGATGATGATAAGTTGGATAAAGTATTTGAAATCAAGAATCATGATAAGGAATAGAAGGGTAAGAAGGTGTTGATGTAGTTGTTGATGATGAGGATGATGCACTTGATGTTGCTAAGTTGGATGATGTACCTGAATAGTACCAACATTTTCATTGAGTTGGACATATTGCATTGCATTTTTTTTTATCGTACTCCATGTAGTTTATGTCGGAAGACAAATAACCTTCTAGAAAGGTTTCAAAAATGACCAAAGATTTAGAGAAAATAGGTTAATTTTGGATGTTCATTCACTTTACACTAGATTTTGGAATCCAATTGATTGGAGAGGTTTCTACAATAGATGCACATGAATGTTTTGATTTGGTAGTTGATTATTCATGGTATGATTAGGGATCATTTGATGTCATCTTTTGAGTTGAAGATTGAGTCTTTCGACTCCAATCAAAGATAGTATGGTTAAATTTTTCCACTTTCAGGGTGATGCTTCTTATTCAGAGGTCCTAATCCTTCTTTCATTTCAATTGATAGGGGGGAAGATATTGATGATATATGTCAGACTTCAATTTTCGAAGTATACTTCTTATCTTTAGGTTTTTTGTTTCTTCGGGGTAATAGATTGGTATGTTTATGGTTTTTTGAGGATTATAATGGATTAATGATTTATTCAAGATACGATGATTAGTTGATTATGGATTAGGATTCAGTGATTTTTATACACATCACTAACATAGAGTTTTGGATTGTTCAGTTTGACCTTCAACGCTTGAATATTTATGAGAATTTTCAGAGTTTAATAATATTTAGAGGATGATGTTTTAATGTATTTTTAGGATATTGGTATGGATGGATGATTTTCCAAATTTTGGCATTTGAGGATTTAACCACTTGTAGATTTGTGAATTGTATGATTGTATGCTTGTTTGGTAATTTGATAAACACTTTGGTTTCAATGTGATGTAGGAGCATCACCAACAAGTACAAGCGGAAGACAGTTGGATATGCACCAGCACATATTTTGAAGACGTTTGAAATTTGAAAGATAAAACATTATTGTAATAGCTGGGAGGATGTAATTGTTCTTAAATGTTTTGGGAATTGTAATGCAGATCTTGAGCAATTTATCTCATTTGTCAGTTGTAGGCAATTAATGTAATCAATGTAAAGTAGTTGTAGTCTTTATTGCGATAAGATAGCTTTAAGTTGTAAGAGGGAAACTCATGAAATCTCCCTCGTAGATGTATTGTATGAGGATAATTCTCAATTGTAAGAGTAGAGATGTAGAGCAAGAAAGTAGGAGAGAAAAGAAGAACAGAGACTGTAGAAGTTGTATAAACAGATAGTTGTTTCTATAGAAACCATGTACAAAATCGCTTTAGTTAATATAAGAATGCTTTGACTCAATTCCATGGTGTTGTTATGGTTATTGTAATTGTTCTTAAATGTTTCAGGGATTGTAATGCGGATCTTGAGCATTTTCTCATTTGTCGTAATTGTAGGTACCACGTAATCAATGTAAAGTAGTTGTAGTCTTTATTGCGATAAGATAGCTTTAAGTTGTAAGAGGGAAACTCATGAAATCTCCCTCGTATGTATTTCAGTATGAGGATAATTCTCAATTGTAAGAGTAGAGATGTAGAGCAAGAAAGTAGGAGAGAAAAGAAGAACAGACTCAGAAGTTGTATAAACAGATAGTTGTTTGTTCTCCCGTACAAAATCGCTTTAGTTAATATAAGAATGCTTTGACTCCACTCCATGGTGTTGTTATGGTTATTTCTTTTATCTATTGAATGGTATGTTCACGCATTGTTTATATGTCGCTATGCATTTGTTTCCACGTTTTATGTGTATGATTTCATGTTGATGTATGAAGTCTTTGAGGAGAGTACGAGTTTCAATTGATTCTCTTCCCGAGAATTCCCTATGAGTGCAAGGAAGGTCCCAAGGAGGCGCTGGGACAAGATTTTGAGTTTTACCCTTGTCTCGATATGAGTTGTTCTTATACCATCGGCGCCATTATATCGCAAGGTGTGCACAGATAGGTTGAAGTCTTTATACTTTTCCAAACTGCGAGGGGTTGAAGAACTATTGTCACAAGGAATGCGCAAAGTTGGAAAATTTCAAATAATTAGAGATTATCATGAAACTGCAAGGAGTGCATGCAGACTCAGAACTTGAAATGGCAGCTAGAATCAAGATCAGAGGGATAGAGTCTTAGAGAGTTCAAAGGAAGGACGAGATTTGAAGTCACCTCATAGAAACCAAGATCAGGAGGAAAGACACCAAGTTATTTGGTCAGGAATCTTTGAGAACCTGAACGTGATGATTGAATGATCCGATTGCCGCACTAACGAGCCGAGACATAATAAAGAAATGCAATGTGAGATATTGCGATATTCAATAATATAACATAAATGTATTAGAGGTGAAACCATAAACACAAATAAACAAAAAAAAAAAAAAAAAAAAAAAAAAAAAAAAAAAAAAAAAAAAAATATAGAGTGAAAGACTCGCCAGAATGGTGGCGACTTATCTCCAAGAATAGATGTGACTGCTACTCGCATTCGCGAAGAAGATGATTGCACGAGGCTCTAAAGGCCCTTTTACAACAAATGGTAATGCCAAAAGTCCAACATCCAAAAACCTAACCCGGAGATGAAGCGCCAAAATTCATGGGCCCCGTTTGCAGGGAGTACATCAACTTCCGGGTCGTGAACTTTTGCATATGTGATCTCTGCTTTTAGGCGGTGATACTGCTGGAAAGGTATCACGAGAGATTCATTTGGGATCAATCATGCCTTGGATATCATTGAGAACCCTAATCTCAAAACCTTCATTTTGGCCCTCAAAATGGCCCCTAAGTTAAAACCTGCTAAAATAGTGTGCAATTGCCAAATTGCCGTGAAAGTCGCTTTTGAGCCATTTGAAAAGGTGGGTACACCGATATCCATCGATCAATCCTCCTCCTTAGGGAAGCAATGGTATCCATTTTGTTGAGTTCCCGTGGAGCAGGGAAAAGCATTTGTTGAATCTCGCATCTCGTGATTTTGTCTTGCCGGAGAAGTGGTGTTACTAGCTTGTTGAAGTCTATCAATGAACCTTGGCTGGAAGGGTTGACCTTAACCACCGCTACATGAGATGACTGTGCGTAGAATCTTTTGTGTGCTTTGCTGCAACCTTTTCAAACTGCTTCTGTTTGATAGAAGGTACTTGGGCCAAGGTCACGAAGCGCCGCTGCAAAGATCCTTCTTTGTTCCTTGAACATTGTGGAGAAGATGAATTTTGTATGAGATACTACAGCAAAGATCAGTTAGGTGGGGCAGTAGTTGGAACTACCTCTCGGATCCTCAGAGAGATGACTTCCTAGAGTAATAATGACACTACTGTCGAGACTCATAGATAGCATGCATGCTTCCAATATGGTTGGCCCAAGAGAACATCACGACATCCAGCAAGCAACATCACATAATACCCTCATCCTGAAGGGTTGGATACCATATTTATCAATCCCATTAGACTACCGGGTTGACACAAAGATCCGCCCTGGCGGCCACCGATGTTGTATGGTTAAGCGGTGTGGTGTTGTCGACAACTCAATGTTTGATGACCTCCGATGAGATGAGGTTCTTCGATTCCACTATCAACAATAAAATGCGCCGTCCCTTCACCCACATATGTGAATGAAAAGGTGCTCCCCTCTTCAGATCCGTTGGTTCTTCTAGTTGAATTGCGTTGAATTGCTGCGGTTGCGACAAAAGCAGTGGGGTCTGCATCGATGATCTGCCTTTTACCATTATTTTTAGAATCGTATTCTGAATCACGTTTGGATCCTTGTCTTTGATCTCACCACCAATGACCTGCTTGGAGCTTATTATCATCGGTAAGAAATCAAAGGGCTTTTGTGGAACTCGCACCATTTTTCTGTCCTTCTTTGTCTTCCGCGGACCCTTCTTCCGTGTCTTGACCGCTTTCGAGACCGTTGTTCATCGCTTTTGTCATACTTTGCTGTTATGATTTGCATAATTCAATTCTATTTGTTCCGGTGCTTAAATTTCTTCTTTATTTTAATAGCATATCGATAAGTAGCAATCAGTGATGAGATGTCCAAAATCCATTTTACTAGATGTATTCGTAGAGTCTCACTGGGTGATTTCGTAACCAAATGTCATAGAGTCTTTGATACCCAACTTGGTGTGTACGGTATGGAAGTTATTATGGAATCCCTGAAACTTATTGGCCCTATCTTTCTGGGCAAAGTGGTGGTCCATCTCATGTATTGGTCCTCATAGTTTCCAATGGTAGTGTCGTTCTCATCGTTATCCACAAAAAATCCTGGCGTGGCTCTGCCTTACACCTGCATCTCAGGAATGGTCCCAAGAAGTTTCCCACCAATGTTTGACATGGGGGAGAGTCTTATGGAGTGTGAATGTGATCTTTTCATTGTCGGAAAATTTTTGAACAAAGAATCTTCTAAAGCAAGATTTAACCATTTATTCAGGGCATCTGCATCTATCTGACCTTCAACACAAAGATAAAAATAACCCGGCACTTGAAAGGAGAGGTTCCTCCAAGTGGTTGCTTGATGAAGATGTGCCTGGTTCTAATAGTAGGCATTGAAGGATGTGGAAAAACTTCTCCATCATTTCGTCCTCTGTCGAATGAGAGCTTGTTTGCCAACAGATCGACAGGATCTTTTTCTCTGTCATTTTTCTTTCTTCCGCCATTGAGGGTTTCGGCAAAGCAGAGCATTGTATTCAAGAGACAAGATCGAGACCCAACTTGCTATATCGTGACCTCTGGGGACATAATCAAAAATGATCAAGAGCACCGCTTCCGATACTCATCGATCCGATTATTTTGAGCACTAGATGAGAGCGAGATATAATAAAGAAATGCAATGAGATATATTGCGATATTCAATATAACATAAATGTGGTTAGAGGTGCAATCAGAACATGATATACAAGTATCACATGATTTCATTAATCGTGAGAAATGTACGAGACCGTGAAAAATACAGAAAGAAAGACCCGCTAATGGTGGCATCTATCTGAAGAGATGTGACGGCTACCGCATTCACAAGAAGATGATACAATGAGTCTCTAAAATCGCTTACAATAAACGGGGATGCCAAAAGTCCTAAACATCCAAAAACCTAACCCTAGGAGATGAAGCGCCAAAAGTCATGTGGGCCCCGTTTGGGTAAGTGAGTACATCAACTTCCCGGGGTCGTAACTTTTGTATACGATCTCTGTTTTAGGCGTGTGATAGCTCGTTGGAAAGGTATCATCGAGGAGATTCATTTTGGGGGATCAATCTGCATTCATCTATCATTGAGAACCTCGATCTCGAAAAACCTTCATTTGGACCCTCAAAATGGCCCTGGAAGTTAAAACCTGCTAAAAATAGTAAATTGCCAAAATTGCCAGAAAGTCATTTTGAGCCATTTGGAAAAGGTGGGTGGCCACCGATATCCACCTAGATCATTGAATTTCTCAGAGGGAGAAGTACAAATATCTGTGGACCATTGGATCCAGTGGATCAACAGGGAAGTCAAGATTGATTTTCTTCCAACACTCACAAGCTCGGAAGGATTAGCCTCTGTTGATTAGGTTCTCTAAGATATCGGCATTTCCGAAGTCGAAAGTGTCGAGGAATCCATTTTCAGGAATCCCCGGTACGTGAAATATCGAAGTGATCTGGACTTTCATGTCATGGGGAGATTAGGACCATTGATCTGTGGTGAATAATTCATGAGTTCAGACTTCAGGGAAACTGGGAAGAGCCACATCGTGAACTCACGAGTCGCGAAATATTGACGCGCTCAGAAGTAAGGCCCCAAGACTTGACTGGAGGTCATATGGTTGAGGCATAAGAGAGGAACTAAGGACCATTAGCCCATTTTGGCATTTCGGGAAGGAGGAGTCAGGGTGACTCATTGAAGGAATCCTGAAATCGCGAAACGCGAAGTCGCAAACTGGAAGAGCCCTTTGGGTTAAGGTTGTGGTCACGCTAGTGGTCACATGGAGTAGAGGTTCACGCCTAGTGCTTGTACGCGTGGCGTAAATTCTAGAAGGACATGTGGTATTATATTCATTTAAGGTTCCAGTGGGAACTAAAGAGCCATTCTGGCTCAGGGGAATAGAAAGATCCAAAGATCGAGAGGTCAAGAAAACCCTGCTAAGGTAGGGGTGTTGTGCCAGGTGGTATCAGAGCTTACAATCATTGTTTTTTGTAAGCAAGAGAAGACAAAATACAAGTTGTGATTTGTATTCTTCATGGACAGATTGAAACAATGCCGCCAAGAAGACGTCAAGAAAGACCGATGCCCGATCTAGCCATGGAAAGGGAAATGAGAGAATTGTGTACTCAATTAGATTCTATGGAGACAACATAGAGACGAACACCTGATACTAGAGATATAAGTGAGGTTGAAAGTGAAAACGAAGTTGGAGCCGAAGAAGAAGTTGTAGTCGAAGATGTTGCAGAGGAACGTCTATTCAAAGTTTTTGCAAGAATAGGTGCCAGAGAAAAAATGGACATCCCGATATATGAAGGCAACTTAGATGTTGAGGAGCTGCTAAAGATCTAGATAAATACTTCAACTATGAGGATATCGAAGAAGATAAGAAAGTAAAGCATGCAATCACTAGAATGAAAGGGCATGCGACATTGTGGTGGGATGAACTGCAGGCTGACAGGCATTGAAAAGGAAAAAAAAGAATTAAAAGCTGGGATAGGATGGTCATGAAGATGAAATCCAAATTCATACCGAGAGATTACCAAATTATTCTATTTCGAAGAATGTAGAATTTGAGACAGAAAGGGATGACAGTGAAGGAATACACTGAGGAGTTTTAAAGACTTAACATCAGATAAGGTCATCGCGAGAGTGATGATAAAAAGGTCGCTAGATATATGAATGGCCTGAGATATGAGATTCAAGATGAGATGAGCATGGTGACAATCATAAATGTGGAAGATGCTTATCAGATTGCTTCAAAGGCAGAAGTGAAATTGGCCCGAAATCAAGGTCAAAGGGGCAGACGTAGAAGTCAAAGTAGAGGCAAAGCAATTTCCCAGAACAGAGTACAGAAGCCCAAGGATGAAGAAAAGAAACCTCATAACCACCCAGAAAGGGGCGAAAGTTCACAGGGAAGACAATATGCCTATAGGAACACTTTTCCTTGAGCAAGAGGAAGAGGAAGAGGCAGAGGAGGTGAAATAAAGTGTTTTATCTATGGAAATATAGGACACAAATATTTTGAATGTATCGATAGAAAAAGGGATGGAGGAGGAGAATCTCACATTTGAGAAGCGCAAAGGTGAAATGTTGAGGCAGAAGATGCAGAAGGTGGAAGATCCTTAATCATGAGGAAAATTCTCTTGAAGCCAGAGAAAGAGATGGAGAATCCAGTCCAGAGGAACAATTTTTTCAGAATTGCTTGCAAGACCAAGGATAGGGTATGCAAGGTGATAGTTGATAGTGGAAGCACAGATAATCTAGTATCCACAGAAATGGTGGAAAAGCTAGAATTGGAGACAATTGCACATCCAATCTCATACAAGGTTTCGTTGTTGCAAAAAGGACATCAGGTAATAGTCACTAAACAATGTTTAGTTGAATTTAAGATAGGGGTATATAGATATGAGATCTTATGTGATGTTATTCCCATGGATGTCTGTGATCTTTTGTTCGGGAGACCTTGGAAATATGACAGAAATGTTATTCATGACGGAAGAAAGAACACATACACCTTGGAGAAGAATGGTAGGACACATATGTTGTTGCCAATTGAGGACAAGAAGGTGAAAGAAGAAACAAGCAATACTATACTTCTCATGAGTGGGAAGGAAATTATGGATGAAGTCGAGAAGGAAGAAGAAATGCAGTTTGTTGTGGTGAGAGAACCTAGAGTCATTCTGACTAGTACTTCAATGGATGATCTACCTAAGGAAATTCAAGAACTGCTGGAGAATTTAACTGATATAGTGGTGGACGATTTACCTTGTTTGTTTCCATGCATCAGGGGTATAAGACATCATATTTACCTTATACCAGGAGTGATTTTACCAAAAAATGAAGCATACAAATTGACGTCGCAGGAGAATGAAGAAGTTAAGAAACAAGTCCAGGATTTGATGGACAAAGGGTTGATCAGAGAAAGCTTGAGTCCATGCGTTGTACCAATAGTGTCAAGTCCAAATAAGGATGGTGGATGGAGAATGTGTACAGACTCGAGGGATATAAACAAAATCACCATCAGGTATAGATTTCCTTTATCCAGGATGGATGACTTGATGGATTGCTTGAGTGGAGAAATTTTTTTTTCAAAAATTGATTTGAAAAGTGGATATCATCATATTAGAATGAGGGAAGATGATGAATGGAAGACAACATTCAAGACGAATGAAGGGTTGTATGAATGGATTTTCATGTCATTTTGTTTTATGAATGTGCCAAGTACTTTTATGAGATTAATGAACGAAGTCTTGAAGGATTTTATTGGGAAGTTTGTAATTGTATATCTTGATGATATACTAATATTCAGTAAGACTGAGGAAGAACATTTGAGACATTTATC